>RJWT010026689.1:0-15743 GCA_004365215.1 Cuniculus paca | reverse complement strand
AAGGGTTGATCTAGGAGGTGAGCAGGGAGTGGTGGTTCCCAGAGCCTGGGCTGGGGAGAGAGGAAGATGAGGGAGAGGCTGACTCCTGAGGTGGAGCTGAGGTTACACAGGGGTGGATTCCGGTGCACTGTGGCACAGCAGGACAACTATAGTTAGCCAAAAAGCGAATGAAAGGAATTTGAATGTTTACCACAGAGGGATACAGCTGTGTGCATAGGCCCTTGGTTCAATTCCTAGGACCACAAATGGGCTGACAGAGAGAGAAAGAGAGATCTAAGACCTCCCAGGAGGAGGGCCCTGAAGATCCAGTAACAGACCCGAGGGGAAAGATGGTGCAGTGAGCTGCAGACACAGTTGCGGTATTTCACTCCTCTGGCCTCTGTGCCCTGGGCACTGTGGCCTTGCAGACTTGGAGGTAGCATCTGCTCCCCGTCCCATGAATGTGGGCACATAGGTGGCACACAGTGGTGTGCGGGTGCAAACTCAGGCTCCTGAGCCCAGCACGTCCCCATTCACCACCCACATCACCAGCCTCCACCAATCTGCTGCACATCGCCACAGCTCACAGATCAGAGCACAAGGGTCCCAGCTCTGACCCGGGCTATATGAGAGTCCCAGAAAGATCAAGCGCCACCCAGCTGATTTCTGAGATGACTGAGAGACAAGAGAACGGGGTCGCATCTAATACTCGGCTTTGGGTGTTGTCTGCTCTGTGCTATAAATCTCCTCGTGCCACCACCAACTAGGCACAAATCTCCAGTAAACCCAGCACTGTGTTACTCATGCTTTTCCTACTGCATGAAGTGGGAAGAAGGAAGGGGGTGAGAAATGGGAGGGCATTCGAAGCAAGAGAGGGGCAGGAGCATGTAGCGCAGGAGGGAGAGGTCCTCAGGAGGAAAGCAGAATCCCCGGGAAGTCTGAGCTCTGAAGCCAGGCAGCTGGGGCAGGCCCTAGGGTGTGCAAAGGGCCTGTGGGACATTAAAGGAAAGCGTACTCTCCTGGGCTGGAGGCTCAGAAACATCCCTGGAGCAGCAGTCCCCCAGCCTGCTGATGTGATTCCACCTGACCTCACGCCAGCCCTAACAGGAAGATGTTTACTACCCTCGAGTTATGAGAAACACAGGATGGGAGAGGTTGAACCAGTTCCCCAGGTGACTGGACCAGGCTAGTGTGACTCAAGCTCTCTGGATGTAGCTAACTCGGCAGAGTTTGGAAAATGTATTGCTGCAGCTCCAAACTCTCAGGTCTCTCCTGCATCCTATCTTATCTGAAGCCCGAATAAAATAATTCCAAACCCTCAGGCCCCAAGGTTGTTGTCACATGCCGCTCTCTGGAACCAACCAGCGACCATCCCCCGGCTCCCTCCATCCCCTCTACACAGTTTTCAACGGGAGCCAGGCCTCCGAGTTCCTATGACCACACTGTCTGGCCCCCACCTGGCTGGACTGGTCCCTCGGACAAGGAGCCGAGGACCAAGGGAGACATTCACACTCCCTGCTCAACCCATAAGCAAATCCCTTCTGCCAGCCTGGTGCCTGGCTCAGAGTGCCGAGCAAACCCCACACATCACTGCTGTTTGCTGACTTTGTGTGCAGGAGGGAGGGAACCCAGAAACGCCCCCCCGCCCCCACAGCTTTGCTCAGGGCCCCGCTTCTGCCAGTACAGGGTTAAAATGTTCTGTGTGCACTCAGAATCTCCCCCTTAAAGTAACAGGGGTGGGGGGACAACTGCCTCCTGATCTCTCTTTCAAGAGAACAGGCTTGGTTTTACTCCCCAGGTCTCTGGAGGTTGGGAGAGAGGACAGTCAAGCTCATTATTCCCCTGAAGGCTTGCTCAGGGCCCGTCATCTGTACTTTGTGCTCTCACACACGTCCACTCTCCAGCGCTTGGAGCCTAAGGCCCTGCAGCCATGGCAGCAGTGAATCCAGCAGATGCAAGCCCTTTACCAGACACGTGCAGGCCAGGCAAAAATTAATCACCCCTGAAACCTTTGCCCCAGGCCCAGCATGGAGCCCCCAGATGTGAGGAATTTTATAAAAAGTAATCTCATATTTGTGGGCAGGCACCGGCGGGGAAGTAGCTTGGTCCTGGCCCCTGGTGACTCACAGATGCGAGCATCCTGCTTATCTCTCGAAGCCCCTGTCACTCAAGGCGGACTTCAGAGCCACCCCATCTCACCCGAGGCTGTGGGACCTGGCTCTGTGTACTCTACCCATAATGGTCTGAGCTGCTGGCTACCTTAAAAGGTCCCTCAGAGCTTCTGCACGTCCCACATGCTTCCTCTTGCTAACAAATGAGTCAAGCTTATCGTGGCTGCTTGCAAGATCATTAAAAGCCAGGGCTTGCAGGTCAGCTTTCAGTGCTACTGGAGGCCCCCATCCCCAGCCACCTGCCTGCCCTGAGGGACCCCTGGGCTTCCCTCACTGTCACCCTTGCTCTGAATCTTACAAATCTAGAAAAATGTCAAGGTAGGGGGTGCGGGGAAAGGGACAGTGCAACATGGTGGGAAGAGCCCTGGCTCCTCCTCAGGGACTCGAGTTCGACTCTGCCCTGGCGCCTTTAGCTGAGCATCCTTAGCTGATTTATTTCACTTCTCCAAATAGAGCGTAGACCTAGGACCTGCCTCGCCTGGTGATGGTGGTGAGATTAAGTATCTGAAAAGAAAGGAAAGGTAAGACAGTGGGCACAGGAGCCACGCTGCGTCTCTCCAGGACGAAGCTCTGAGCTCAGCCAGCTCTTCAGGGCAGTGTCAGTGAGGTGAGCCATTTCCACGCCCTGGGAGCTGTTCTCCTGCTGCTCGTGATGACATGAAGATAAGCAGAAGCCCTGCTGCCGGAGGTCAATGTGCTCCCAGGACCAAGGCTGGCAGGGAGCAGAGAAGCCAGGCACATGCCAGGGAGGGTCCACCCCTTAGCTATTTTGCCTAAGCTATTTTACAACAGGGCAAGGGACATTCCCAAGGAGAGAGACACTCCAGATACAGTGATGCCATCAGCACTGCACAGAACCAATCAGAAAGGTGCTACTTTCAATCCTCCATTTGAATCTGGTGCTGTCCTCAGGACCAATCAGAAGACACTCTTTGCAATTCTTCACTTGTATACAGACACAACCAATCAAAAGACACTGTTCCTGACCCTTCATTTACATAGGGCAGGAATCCAAATCGGTTTTTCCCTAGGACAGTTTACACAGGGCGTAATCCCAAGTGAGTGAGTGATGGGACAACTGTCCCAGGGACAATGCAGGAATCGTGAAAGGCCCCTCCCCCTTCCCCTCAGATCCCCTGTGAGCCTTTTTACCAGCCTGCTCTCATTCACTCTGCACCACACTTTTGGCTTCTCCAAATCACAAGCAGGCATCGGTATTTCTACCACTTCAGGTATCCTGGTGTGTGGGAGAGGAAGGCGTGGCTATCCTGAGCCCTTTGCTCTCTCACCAGTGGCAGGTAAGTGGGAATGACTCAAACCAACAGGCAGGACAGCACAGGCCGGTGTGGAACGTGAGGAAGCACCCTGAGCCAGGGCTGCTCGCAGGATGGAGAGCAGCGGAGACCTCAGAAACCGTCTTCCCTGGGGCGCCCAGCCAGCTTTGTTTAAGGTCACGTCCCTGTAGCTCCAGCCAGGCGCATAATCAAAGTGCGACACGTGTTTGCTTTTGAATTAATTGGCTTAGCTGACTCTCTTCACTTTACAGAGGCCTCATGGTTCCATGTCATTTGTGGAAGAGCTGAGGCTGACACTGGGCTTCCTGCCACCAGGTGCTTAGGCCGCACCCATGCCCATCCTCCAGGGGCGACTCCATGGGCCCCAGCCCCGCCCTCTAGGTCTGAAGTTTGAGGTGGAGGGATTAGGAAGCTGCCTCAGAACTCTAAGAGGCTCCCAGGAAGCTTGAATTCTGTCATCCCCAAACTATCATTTGAGGCCCCTAAGCCACCCTGCCAAAGGGCACTAACTATTGGAATAAAAAAGTCATTCCGGCCATGCATGGTGGTACCCGCCTGTAATCCCACCAATCTAAGAGGCTGAGGCTCAAACCCAGCCTGGTCAATTTAGTGACTTAGTGAGATCCTATCTCAAAAAATGACCCAGCACTTGAGAGGCTGAGGCAGGAGGATTACCAGAGTTCGAGGCCAGACTGGGCTACATAGTGAGTTTAAGGCCAGCCTGAACTACACAGAGAGACCCTTTATCAAAAAAAGAAATGAAAAAGGCTGGGGATGTAGCTCAGTGTGAAGGCCCTGGTTCAATCCCCAATACTACACACACACACACACGAAAAATAAAAATAAAAATAAAAATAAAAATAAAAATAAAAATAAAAGTCATTCCCACCTTACCTGCCACTGGTGAGAGAGCAAAGGGCTCAGGATAGCCACTCATTCCTCTCCCACACACCAGGATACATGAAGTGGTAGAAATACCGATGCCTGCTTGTGATTTGGAGAAGCCAAAAGTGTGGTGCTGGTCAAGAGAAAATAAGACATCAATTCTGAAAGTCCGGAGAGTCCACATCAGCAACAGAGGCACTGCCACGCCCCCAAGAGCACAGGCCCCTGCCTGCCTCCTCCTCTTCCGCCCCAGTTGCTCTGTGCCTGCCGTCCAGGTAGTCAGGGCCCAGGAGGGCTGGGGCCGGGGCTTAGTGGTAAGGCCAGTGGTAAGGCCTTTGTCTAGCATGCACCAGAGTCGGGTTTGAGCCCTGGCACCACAAGATGAAAATTAAAGTATCTTAAAAGGACTTCACAAACCAGGTACCTGGCTGAGGTCAGGCTGATATCTACCACACCATAACCACCAGACGCCCTGCTTCATGTTTACAGGGACTTCCAAACCACAGCTCAAAGTGGGAGAACTGCATGTTGCAGGATAAAAGTTCTGAACCACACTGGTTGGATGGGATGTGGCCGCAGCTTTAGGAGAAGGATGGTGTCCATTTTCAGAGCTAGAAGATCAACCTTTGCACTTTGAAAGAGGCAAGCTTCCTACCTACAGCAACCCTCAGGCTGAGGCCAGAGCTCATCAGTGCAGTTAGACCTGCCCCATCAGACTCTCCCCGGGCATTTGTGTGAGTCTGTAGTTCTCTCACCAGCATGCGAGAACATTGCCCAGAACATGCTCTGTGGAACATTGATCCTCTAAGATGTTCCTGTGAGCTGCTGCTTCCTTCTTTTTTTTTTTTTTTAACAACTAGGTATGGGAAATGGTACATAATCTATTCCTCCCCACCTACAATCCACAAAACAATATCAAACACATCAAGCGTCTTAGTTGCTTTCTCCTCACTGAGACACAATACCTGATACCCACAACTTAGAGGAGAAAAGGTTTGTTTTGGCTATCAGTCTGTATAGGTTTCAGTCCATAGTCAGCTGACTACAAAGCAGTGTGGCTTGGCAGAGGGGCCTGGCAGAGGAGAAGCAGCTCATGGCATGGCAGCGGGAAGCAGAGAGATCAAGGGAGGAGGAGGGAGGGAGAGACAGACCCTCCGGGCCACACCCCCAGTGACCGCCTCCTCTAACCAGGCTTCGCCTTCCAACATGACATTTAGCTATTAATTCATTCATCATTGGACTAATCTGCTGATGAGGATCATGTCCCTGCGATCCAGTCACCTCCCCAAAACTGCACCAATGAATGCATGAGGTTTTGGAGGGACATCCAGATATAAACCACAGTGGACAAAAGTAGTGAACACTTACTGTTTGGCCTGTTTGGTCCTCTCAGTGGACAAAAGTAGTGAACACTTACTGTTTGGCCTGTTTGGTCCTCTCAGTGGACAAAAGTAGTGAACACTTACTGTTTGGCCTGTTTTCTCTCCTTTAATAACAGTGTCCAGGTTTTCTTTGGTGTCCCACTCACCCTAAACCTTCATGCAGTCCTGCTGGTGGGATCTTTTAGTGGCAGTGCTGCCTCCTCTTCAACACACACACATGCACACACGCACACACATCTTCCCCTACAGGCTCCTTGGTAAATGCAGCATCCACCACAGAATTACACACACACACACACACTCATGCACGCAAATGCACGCACACGCACGCACACACATTATTAAAGCTGAGTGTCTCAGCCACAGCACCTTTAGAAACAGTCCTGGAATTCCTATTTTGAAGATTCCTAAACCTTTCCCAGATCTTTTATACCCAGAGATTAATTACTATGAACTACATAAAATTGTTCCAATAATTTCCCTTTTGCCTTGAGTTATCTTGATTTCTGTTGTTTGCAACCACTGAACTCTAGTTGATACAAGAAACCTCTTTCCCAAATGCAAAAAAATGAAGTTGGACATTTACCATATATCATATATGAAAAAGAACAAAAAATGGATCAAAGACATAAAAGGAAGACATAGAAGTATAAAACTCTGATAAGAAGTTCATGGTATTGGACTTGCCAAAAAAAAAATTCCTCCAACAGGAAAACAGAAGGACTATCAACAAAATAAATAAATAAATAAATAAATTGGACTTCAAATTAAAAATCTTTTTTGGGCAATTGGAGTTCTGTTCAGAAAGTCCTTGCCTACACCTATATCTTCAAGAGTATTACCTATTTTATGTTGCAGCAGATTAAGTATTTCTATTTTAACATTTAGATTTGGATCCATTTTGATTTTAGTTTAGTACCTGGTGAGAGATACGGGTCTAGACTCAATCTTCTGCAGTTTTCCCAGCAACATTTATTATAGGCTGTCTCTCCTCCAGTATATGTTTTTGGCCCTCTTGTCTAAGATCAAAGAGCTGAATGGGGCGGTTCCCCTATTCTGTTCCATGGATCCACAAGTCTGTTCTTGTGCTTGTACCACGCTGTAGACAACACACAGAATGGGGGTGGGGGGGAGTGCCAGGTATTCCTCAGGAAACTAATATCTAGAATATATAAAGAACTGAAAAAGTTAAACCCTTCAAAAAATAAAAGCTTCAGCTGAAATGAATGGGCAGCTGAAATGAATAGATACTTCTCAGAAGTACAAATGGTCAATAAATACATGAAAAAATGTTGAACTTCTCCAAACATTACAGAATTGCAAATTAAAACAACACTGAGATTCCAACACTGATGAATGACTGTCATCAAGAAATCAAATAGTAGCAAATGCTGACAAGGTTCCAGAGGGAAAAAATCCCTTCTACATTGTTGTTAGGAATGCAAACTATTACAACCACTATGGAAATCAGTATGGAGGTTCCTTAAATAGTTAAACTAGAAATTCTATTAGACGCAGCTATTCTCCTGATACCCATTCTTCCTGAAAGAATTAAAGACGTAATATTGCAGTGATACATGCATAGCTGTGTTTACAGCACCATAGTTCATCATAGCTAAGTCTTGGAAGTGGCCTATATGACCAGCAGATGAATATATATATATATATTTCTTTTTATATTACTCTGCCATAAAGAAGAATAAATTTTCAGGATGTGGTGACACATGCTTGCAATCCCAGCACTTGGGAAGCCAAGGAAAGGGGATCGCTGTGAGAATGAGGCCAGCCTGAGCTACAAAGCAAGATCCGGTCTCAAAAAAAAGGATAAATTTGAGTAATTTGTAGGAAAATGAATGCACCTTGAGATAATAATGTTAAGCAAAGTAAGTCAGACACACAAGTTTAAATACTGCATGGTTTCTCGTATATGAGAAACCCAAAATATAAATAAAGAGCAAAGTGAAAGCTAGGTAATAGGAAATAGGGAAGGGGGCTAAGAGGTGGGGAAAGAGGAAGGGAAAGGCTGAGAAAAGAATTAAGATATGTTATGTACATGTACCACTCCCCATGAGGAAAATATATACTAATAAAAATTAAAATTAACAAATGGAATTAAAAACTTCTATGTATCAGATGGCATTGTCCACAGAGGGAAAAGGAGAAACACACAGAACAGGAAAACACATTTGCAACTCACGTATCCATTAAGGGATTAACACTCAGAATTTACAAAGAACTAGTACAACTAAACAACAAAAGTTTTAAATGAGCCAGGCGTGGTGGTGCGCCTGTAATCCCAGCACTCAGGAGGCTGAGGCTGGAGAATCCTTGCAAGTTCGACACCAGCCTGGGCTACAAAGTGAGCACATGGCCAGCCTGAACTGCATAGTGAGACTCTGTCTCAAAACGACAAAAAAAAAAGTTTTAAATGGACAAAGCACTTGAATAGGCATTTCTCCAAAGACGATAAATGACCAATAGGCACATGAAAAGATTAGTGATTAGTATCACTATGGAAATGCAAATCAAAGCCACAAAGAACCTATCATGGTGGCACATGCCTGTTTTCCCAGCTACTTAATAGGCTGAGGCAGGAGGATCACAAGCTGGAGGTCAATCTGACAACTTCATGAGCTCTTATCTCAAAATCTTTAAAGGGATAAGGATGTACCTTAGTGATAATGCACCTGCCTAGCATGTGCAAGGCCCTGGGTTCAAATCCAGTATGCAAACACACACACATACACATACACAGATGCACAATGATATATCGCTTCACACGCAGTATGAACGGTTATTATATAATTAAAGACAAACAGAATAGAAAGTGTTGGTGAAGATGTAGAGAAAATGTAATTCTTGTACTTTCTGGCAGGAATGAAAAATGGTGTCACTAAAAAAACAATATGGCATTTCTTCAGGAAATTAAAAGGAGATTTATATGATTGAGCATTTCTACTTCTGGGTGTATCCCCAAAAGAATTGAAAGTAGGAACTCAAGCATTTCTACACCCATGTTCATAGCAGTATTATTCATAATATCCAAAAGGCAAATGCAACCCAAAAGTTCCTTACCATCAAATGGGTAAAAAAAATGTGGTATGCACATATATCGGAATATTATTCAGCCTGAAAAAGGAAGGGAATTCTGACCCATCTCCAAGATAGATGAACCTTGAGGACATTCTGCTAGGTGGAGGAAGGGAGTCATGAAAGAACAAATGGTAGACAATTCCACTTATATAATGAACCTGGAGGAGTCACATTGATAGAGACAGAAAGCAGAATAGTGGTTGCCAGGGGCTGGGGAGAGAAGAGGACAGGGTGTTTCTGTTTAACGGGGACAATGTTTAGTCTGGGATGATGAAAAAATCTGCATATAGATGGTGGTGCTGATTGTACAACAATTGAATATACTTAATGCCAAAGATGTGTTAAAAAGGGTTAAGATAGCAAATTTTATTTTATTTTTTTAAGATGGCAAGTTTTACGTTAGGGACATTTTACCACAATAAAAATAATATTTTCTACTTCCTTTAACCTAATTTTCCCCGGACATGTTTGACTCGGGAATCTCCCTTTTCATTAGAACGGCAAGGGTCCCAGAGAACGCACTTTGGAACAGGTTGCTGGTGGCCTTTGAATGGACCTTCAAGGACACACAGTCCCATGGTGGGGTTGGGTGAGGCTCTCGCCAGGGCGAGAAGGAACATATTGGGTCCTGAGGGAAAAAAGATGCCTGCGTCTCCCTCAGCAAACCAGGACCCAGAGAGGTGGACTGGGAGAGCGGGGAGCTGCAAGGCATCTGCTCCCTGAGTCTGGACGCCAAGCTCTCCATCTCCAGCCCCACACTGAGGAAGACATCTGCACCCTGGCGTAGTGGCGCACACCTGTAATAGCAGCACTCGGGAGACTGAGGCAGGAGGATTGCCATGATTTGAGGCCAGCCTGGGGTGCGAAGTGAGCTCAAGGACAGCCTGAACCATAGGGTGAGACCCTCAAAAGAAAAAAAAAAGACATTTGTGAGGTGCTCCAGAGTAGGGTTGCTTAAGAGAACGCCCCCCCCCATTGGAGGCTTGGAAACTTAGACATAAGAAACTCAGGCAATGCAACCGAGACAATATTCCCCAAAACTTAGGCCCCCCCCAGGGGCAGGAGCTAATGACACCTATATCATGACACCTATGGGTTGCCTTGCTAACTCAGAATTTAAGAAAAGGTTTTGGAAATTTTCACCCCATTCTCAGCTGCTAAGGGGAAGCTCCTTTAGCCAGGGAGTCTGTTCCGCAGTAAAACTCTAAGAAGTAAACAACTTTTTTTAGACAGCTTTTCACTTGGTAGCCCAAGCTGACCTGGAACTCACAATCTTCCTGCCTCAGCCTCTTAAATGCTGAGATTTACAGGCATGTGTCACCGGGCCTGACTCCAAGTAGATAACTGCTTAAATTCCTTTAGTCAATGTCTTCATTCAGATGGGAAAAAAAAGAAAGGGTGGGAGGGAAGAAGAGAGGGAGAGGGAGGGAGAAAGAGAGAGAGAGAGGGAGAGAGACAGGACAAGGGAGAGGGGGAGAGGGAAAGAGGGGGAGGGGGAGGGGGGAAGGAACCTGGAGAGGGAGGGAGAGAGTGAGAGCTTTAAAAAGATGAAGTTACCCCTGTTACCAGCCGGGAACTCCTACTAAAGACAGGATTCAAAACCCGGCAGCAGCGGGATTCCGGAATGCACTCCCTTCCCAGCCACTACAGCTTGACTTTCCAGCCGCCCTTCCACAGCTGTGCGGCCTGCAGCCTCCCGGCAGACACCAAACAGGTGGATTGTCTGGGGCTGCCTGTGCTTTGCTGCGTGCTCACAGCGCCAGCCAGACACACCGGTGAGACCAGACAGACCCGGCAGGGGAGTGGGCCAGTTCACCCTCAGACTGAGTTTTCAGCACCGAAAAGGGCATTTCTCATTGCCCAGGCTGCACAGAGACCCTCAAAGTCACGATAAAGGAAATCAAATTAGAGCCTGCTTCTTGTGCTGCCAGTGTAGGGTTGGCTTTTCTCCAATCGCTAATGTTCTTAGCTGGCTTTGTATATTCCAAGGGACAGTGATCGAGGCCAGTCCAACATGGAGCAAAGTAGGTGAGCGTCTGTTGCATCCTGGAACAGGGGGTGAGTCAGCAGAGGGTACACACTGAGAGACCCACCTACTCCTGGGGGTCTTTTCCCAGCTTGGTCAGATAGGAACCTATAATTCTCCCTCACATTGCTGAGACACTGAAGTACAAACACCCCTCACACCCCCTCCTGTGTGCACAGCGCTTTAATGACCCTGCAGAGGTTTCAGCGCCCAGAGATTACAAATCACTTTTACCTAGCCCCGTCTGTCATCTCGAGGTGGGGACCATTACTCTTATTTTATGTGTGAGCGTTTTACGGCTCACAAATCATTAGCAAAGCCAAGGCTGGCATCTAGAGCTCCCCACTCCAAGGCCAGTGCTCCCAGGATACAGGACAGGTCAGCGTCTCTGACAGCAGAAGCCGAAAGCCTAGGACAAGTGAGGTGCAGCAGACAAGCTAGGAAGAACACAGGCCCAAGCACGGTGAACACGCTCCTCTCTGACGCCATGGCGTGGACCCGGGCAACACAGCAGCATGTTCTTGTGAGACGAGTAATGAACTGGACCTGGAACCCTGCATCCTAGACCAGCTCAGCCACTGAGTCACTTAGTGCAAATCACGTTGCGTTTCAGAGTCTCAATACTTCTCTGTGTAAAAAGGAATAGGAGGGCCCGAGAGCTAAGACCCCTCAAGCTCCAAGCTTGAGTCATCCTTGAGAGCCAATGCATGCGTTGCCACGTGACAAAGAGCTCACTAAACATTAGCCACTTCTACCCTCATCGATGTGTTGTCATCGTCTTGGCAGTGACCCAGATCATTCCACGGGGCAGCCGGAGTGTGCCCTTCACACAGCGCTGCGAGAAGGTGTGACAGGGCTGGCTAGGCTGCCTGTCTGCCCCCTTGGGTTGCATATTCCCGATGTTGCTGTTCTAGTCCAAAAGACATCTGAAGGCCCTGCCTTCACTTATTTTTATTTTCCCACCCCAGCTCAGAATACTTTTGCCCAATCATTCCTCAAATAATCCAGGCTCCTCCTAAGCTTTTTCCAAATATTGAAACACATTATGGCAGGCCACCAGCTCCATCTTATAATCAAATAGATGAATCATGAGGCAATTTCCTTTAGATTTCTTTAATAGGATTTCCACTCTTACCTCATTGCCTTGTCTGGCCTGATGTTTACAGAAAAAGAAATTACTACTTTCAAATATATCCAAATTGTGTTTTTTAGTCAAATAAAAGCTGACCAACTGCTTGAGTTGCAAGCCTCATAATTCCGGGCCCATTTTCTGATATTCACAAAAGAAACCATGAGAACTTCATGAACACATAGAAATAAAACAGCATCCTCCTGAACAATCAATGGGTCACAGATGAAATTAAAGAAGAAATTAGACAGTTTCTACAATAAACAATAATGACAGTAAAACATACTGGAACTTATGGGATACAATGAAAGCAGTCCTCAGAGGAAAATTTATAGCAGTAAATACCCATATCAGGAAAACAGAGCAAGCACAAATAAACAACCTAATAGTGAACCTCAAACTCCTAGAAAAAGAAGAGCAGGCTAAGCCAAAAGCTCATACAAGGGAAGAAATTATAAAGATCACAGCAGAAATTAATGCATTGGAGACTTAAAAAATGATACACAGAATCAATGAATCGAAGAGTTGATTCTTTGAAGAGTTAAATAAAATCAACAAATCCTTATCCAACCTTATCAAAAAAGAAAAGAAATTACTCAAATCCACACAATTAGGGATGAAAAAGGTGAAATCACAACAGACCCTGCAGAAATACAGAAGATCATCTATACCTACTTTGAAAATTTATATTGTAGTAAGATGGAAAAATTCTAATAAGATGGAAGAAATGGACAGATTCCTAGATACACATGAACTACCAAAGCTGAATCAAGAAGATATAAAAACTCTAAATAAACCAATATCCATCAATGAAATTGAAGATGTAATTAAAAACTTACCAACAAATAAAAGCCCAGGCTTTGTTGGACTCATACTGCATTCTACAAGAAATTTAGAGAAGGCCCAACACCACTACTTCTCAGACTCTTTAATGAAATCAAAAGAGAAGCAATGCTCTCAAATTCTTTCCTCAAAGCAAGCATTACTCTGATACCAAAACTGGAGAAATATCCAACTAAGAAAGAGAACTACAAGGCAATCTCCCTAATGAACATAGATGTGAAAATCCTCAATAAGATACTGGCAAACAGAATGTAGCAAATCATCAAGAAGATTATAACACCATGATCAAGTGGGACTCATCCCAGGGATGCAGGAATGATCAACATATGTAAATCAATAAATATAATACACCATATTAACAGAGCCAAGGATAAAAATCATATGATTATCTCAATAGATGCAGGAAAAGCTTTTGGCAAAGTCCAGCACCTACTGATGATTTAAAAAAGAAAAAACCCTACAGAAAACTGGAATAGATGGTCTTTATCTCAATCCAGTAAAATCCATCTATGACAAACAAACAGCCAACATCGTACTAAATGGACCAAAACTGAAAACTGTCTCTCTAAAGTCAGGAGCAAGACAGGGATGTCCACTGCCACTGCTCTTATTCAACATGGTTCTGGAAACTTTAGCCAGAGCAATTATATAAGAGAAAGAAATAAAAGGAATAATGATAGGGAAGAAAGAAGTTAAATTATCATTATTTGCAGATGACATGATACTCTACATGGGAGACACCCAAAAACTCCACTATTTACTGCTAGATTTAATAAGCAAATTCAGTAGCATAGCTGGATACAAAGTCAACACTCAAAAATCAATAGCCTTCCTGTACACAAATAACAGACTCACTGATAGAGAAATTAGAGAAACAACGCCTTCATAATAGCATCCAAAAAAATGAAATACCTAGGAATCAATCTAACAAAGGATGTAAAAAACTTCTCCTTTGAAAGCTAAAGTACTCTGAAAAAGATTGAAGAAGATATCAGAAAATGGAAAGATATCCCTTGCTCTGGGTTAGGAAGAACCAATATAGTGAATATAGCCATACTTCCAAAACTGTTATACAAATTTAATGCAATTCCGAGCAAAAATCCAACAGTGTATCTCACAGAATTAGAGAAAACAATCCTAAAATTCATTTGGAACTAGAAGAGATCTAGAATACCAAAGGCAATTTGGGGCAACAAAGTCAAGGTAGGGGGCACCACAAACCCTAACTTGAAATTATACTATACAGCATAATAGTGTGATAAAAACAGCATAATACTGGCAAAAAAACAGACCCGAAGATCAATGGAACAGATTAGAAGATGCAGAAACAACTCCAGACACATGAAGCCACCTTATCTTTGACAAAGGTGTCAAACACATTCACTGGAAGCAAGATAGCCTCTTTAATAAATGGTGCTGGAAAGACTGGCTCCGCACATGCCAAAGATTAAAGTTGGCCCCATATCTTTCACTATGCACTAAACTAAACTCGAAATGGATCAAAAATCTAAATATTAAAATATAAACATTAAATCTTCTGGAAGATAGAATAGGTAAAACTCTTGAAGACATTGGTGTTGGAAGAGACTTCATGAATAAAACCCAGATTGCACAGGAACTGTCATAAAGAATCAACAACCAGGATCTCATCTTATTAAAAAGCTTTGGCACAGCAAGAGAAACCACCAATGGAGTGAAGAGACAACCCACAGTGTGGGAAAAAATATTTGCCTGCTGTTCTTCAAACAAAGGATTACTATCAAGAATATATAAAGAACTCAACAAAATCAGATCCCCCAAATAAAAGACCCAACCCAAAAATGGGCATCTGAGATGAATACACACTTCTCAGATGAAGAAATACAAACAGCAAATAAATACATGAAAAAATGTTCAACATCACTGGTCATTCAAGAGACACGAAATAAAACTGAGAGGTTTCTGCCCTAGTATAAATTACTGGACATTTTGGTGGTATTCCACCCTGACACTACCCCCTTCCCTTCGGCCTTGACTACAACTTCCTCTTTCCTTTCCCCAGCCCTCGAATAAAATCCCACAACACAGAAGCACAATTTGTAATAGCTAGATCTTGGATACAACCCAAATGCCCATCAACTGAGGAATGGATAAAAAAGATGTGGTCTTTTGATAAAACGGAGCACTACTCAGCCATAAAGAAGGATAAAGTGAAGACTTTTGTAGGTAAATGGATGCAACTTGAGACCTTTCTCATAAATGAAATAGGTCGTTTATTTGCACTTATTCTGTTTTCCTGATATGGGTATTCACTGCTATAAATTTTCCTCTGAGAACTGTGTTCATTGTATCCCATCGGTTCCAGTATGTTTTATTGTCATTATCATTTTATTGTAGAAACTATCTAATTTCTTCTTTAATTTCATCTGTGACCCATTGGTTGTTCAGGAGGATGCTATTTAATTTCCATGTTTATGAAGTTCTTATCATTTCTTTTGCCATTTATTTCTAATTTCATTGCACTAGAGTCCAACAATACACATGGGATAATTTCAGTTCCTTTGCATTGATTTGAGCATGTTCCGTGAGCTAGTATGTGGCCTATTTTGGAGAACATCCCGCATGCAGCTAAGAATGTGTATTCTACAATATAACAACCAATTGTTAAAGTCTTATCATCTTGAGATCCTACATTGCTATTGTTTTTTGTTAGTAGTGTTATTGTCATTTTGCATTTGTTGTTTTGATTGTTTGCTTCTTGATTTTTTTTTCTCTTTAAAATAAAATAAATATTCTGATGTTGTGGGATGGAACACTCTGTAGACATCTACTAAGTCCATTTGTTCAAAAGTTTGGTGTGCCACCACTCCCAGCTCCAAAAGTGGAATTTTTTAAAGCCCAATGTACTTTCCTGCATCTAATTTTAATTTTTCCCTTTATTTGAATTTGATCTAATGAAGG
>RJWT010026688.1:0-15721 GCA_004365215.1 Cuniculus paca | reverse complement strand
CATGTTGAGCAAAATGACTCGCAAAGACAAGTATGACATATTCTGTCTAACATGTGGAATCTGAAGAATGAAAATAAAAGGGAGATTATTAGATAAGAAAAAAAGAGAGATTCTCTAAGACAGTAGAGCAGTGAGTGCCTGCAGTTCAGCTCCTCCTTGACAAGGTGACAGAAGTCTGGAGGACAGTAGCTTGGAGGGGGTGGCATGGATACATGGTAAGAAGACAGAACTGATAGAGGAGAAAACAGGTTACAGAAGTGATACAGAAGATATAGCCCATGGCACAAGGGAGAATCTGCAGTGCCCTGGACAGGGAGGCACCTGAAACTCGTAATGTCCCCACTCAAGGAGAACTGCACTGGGACTAGGAGACTGGTATGCAGTCAGACACAGTGGGAAGAATGGGAGTCTTGGGTTCCTGAGTGACGTTCCAGAGGTACCAAGTGGAGAGTGTCTACTGCATGACTGCATTTTAAGCACCCCAGACACAACCCTGCATTCTGGGGAAGAGTGGGGTGTTTATACCTCAACCCCAGAGCAACCCCCTGGCAGCTTCAAACTGCCAATGCTCCAGAGTTGATGAGGGAAGGAGTCACTGGAGAATGCCAGCACTTAAAGAGCAGTTGGGGGAGGCTCACTGGAGGCAGGGACTGGTGATCACAGACTTGGGTCCTGGGTTCGGACACCAGAGTCGGCCTGAGTTACACAGGACTGGAGACCCACATTGTTACCGTGCCCCAGCACTAAAAGGAGACCCACAACAGGGGTTGGTGGTTTGTTATTTCTCAGCTAACCCTGATAGACACCACTGAAACTGATTGGCCTGTTACTGCTGTAGCTGAATTCATTGCATAGGAATAATTCTGACTCAGTAGACAATTTAATGCCAGGACACTTCTCTGCCAGATCCACTATCACACACAGGGCAAGGGGCAGCCAGAGGGCCTAACCAAGGAACTCGGACTTGATCAAACTCTGCAAAAATGCCTGCACGCTAGTAGAAAGGTCCTGAATCTGAGTTAAGCCCAGTTTTGCAGTGGAGAGATCACAGGAGTAATTGGGGTGTGAACACTGAGACTCTGACAAAGAAGTTACTTGGGAATCAAGCACGCAATGGCTCATTGGAATATCTGATCTGTATTCCTGTCAGACATCATTTAAGCTTTTGTGTGTTTCTTGAATAATAATAATATGGGGTTATGCCCTTTTGTAGTTTCATGTATATGTGGGGTTGTTATTCTTGTATTTGTTCTTTTCTTGGCTCTGATTTCATCAGTTTCTAGTTTCTCTCCCTTAACTCAGCTGTAGAGTAGCCACAAATAATAAAGTCCTAGTGGGCATAGAGAATAGACAAAGGGGAAAAGAGTAACAGCATGCACTATCATGCAAGGACCCTCATGAAATACTGTAAGATTGAATCTGTGGATCTTGTTAAAAATTCAAGCAATTCAAGTAAGAGAAGAATGGAATACTATAACAGGACACACAAAGCAGAAATTTATTCATGGGGATGCAGGATCTTACTAAAATGAGCCATATAACAACACACTCTCCTATCTTTATCTTTTTAGTCCCCAACCTGCAGTAACCCCCTCTCCAAAAAAAAGGGAGGAAAAAAAGAAGGGAAACATATTTATATATATATATATAAACATATATATCTTATAAACAAATAAACACATATAAGAAAGAGAACAGGGAAAGAAGGAAATGGAAGATATTCACCCCCTAACTCCCCTAAGACAGAGCAAGGAGCCACAAAGACAGAAGAAGACAAATATCAGATAGCAAAAATTTATGAAAAATTCTTAGAAGGGATGACAAAAATAGATGAGTTCAAAGAAGAAATGAGCCAAGAATTTATAGCAATGACATGCAATGTGACCATGGTGAACTTTGGGATAGTAAGTAAAAAACTGGATAAACTAACCAAAACAGTTCAAAATTTGAATGTCAGATTCGACGAGAATATGGAATCCTCAAAAAAAGAAAAATGTCAAACAGAAATACTTGAAATAAAAAAAAAACCTGTATAGAATTTGTACATTCTAGTCATGACCAGTGTGAAGACAGAATGCCTGATTCTGACAAAATAGTGAATTAAAATAAAGAACTCAAAGAAGCCAAAAGGAAAATAAGAGAACAAAAGAAGACACTCCAGCAGCTACTAGATGACAAATAAAAAGACCAACCTAAGCCTAACTGGAGTAAGAGAAAATCTAGAACATTGCACAGATGGATTCACCAACATGCTTACAGAAATTATGGAAGGAAATTTCCCAAATATAAGAAAATATTTCTTAAAAACACTAAGTGATGCTTATAGAACTTCAAACAATTATAATGAAAGAAGTTTACCAAGGCATATACTCATTATTCTTCCATATACCTAGCAAAAAGTAGAATTTTAAAAGGAATCAGAAAAAAAAATCACATATAAAGGTGATCAAATTAGAATCATAGCAAACCTCTCAACACAAACCATAAGGACCAGAAGAGCTTGGAGTGAAGTATTTCAAACACTAAAAGCAAGTAACTTTCAACTCAATTTAACTTACCCAGCAAAGCCATCCTTCAAAATAGATGGAGAAATAAGGTATATCCATGCAAAATACCAGCTCAGAAGATATATGAGTGCTAAACCAGCTCTACAGAAAATACTCAAGAATATTCTTAACAGAAACAATGAAGTAGACACATCGAAAAACACAGAGGAAACTCATGAGGTCAATGGATAAAGAGCAACAAAAAACATCAGGAAAAGAAAAACAAATGATGCACCAGATAAAGAAGGCAATGAGAATAAATAACCAACCCATCTCAGTAATCGCCTCAACTCTTCAATCCAAAGACACAGACTGCCAGACTGGATCTAAAACCAGAATTCAACAATCTGTCACATTCAAAAAATTCAACTAATCCAAAATATATTCATAGACTAAAAATTAAAGGATGGAAAACAACATTACATGCATCAGGACCCCAAAAACAAGCAAGGGTAACAATTCTCGTCAGACATGGTAAACTTCAAGCTAAAATTGATTAGAAGAGACAAAGAAGGTCACTACCTACTAGTTAGGGAAACAATCCAAAAAGAAGAAATAATATTCATACTGGAGCATCTATTTTAAAACAAATACTGCCGAAATTTAAAGATCAAATAAACATTAACACAATCAAAATAGGGAATTTCAACATCCCACTTTCACAAAGACACAGATCAACACAACAAAAAGCAATAAAGAAATTTTAGAGCTGAACCACAGCCTTGAACATATGGACTTAACATATAGAGAGAGTATTCCACCCCTCTTCAACAGAATATACTTTCTTTCAGCAGCACCTGGTATTTTTTTTCCAGAATAGATCACACACTGGACCATGAAGCCCTGCTTAAGTAAATATAAAAGAATAGAAATCACCTCATACATACTATCTGACCACTGTGATGAAAACAGAAATCAATGACAGAAAAAAAATTTTGAAAAGGCAAAAACTCCTGGAAAATTAGCAACATACTCCTAAACGACCAATGGGTCACAGAAGAAATCAAAGAAGACATAAAAATTTCTGGAAGTTAGTAACAATGAGCATATACCTCAACAAAGCTTCTGGGACACTTTGAAAGCAGTCCTAACAGGAAAAAGCATTGCAATTAATTCTCACATTAGGAAAACAGAACAAGCCCAAAATAAATAACCTTACGAAAAATATTAAGATATTTGAGAAACAACAACAAACCAGCCCAAAACCAAAATTAAGGAGAGAAATTAAGAAGATGAAAGTGAAAATCAATGAAATTGAGGCTAAAATAACCATAAAAAAGTAACCACTCAACTGAAAATCTGGTTCTTTGAAAGAATAATAAAATAGACAAGACCTTAGCAAGACTCACCAAGAGAAAGAGAGAAAAGATTCACATCAGTGCAATTAGAAATGACAAAGGTGAAATAACAACAGACACTGTTGAAATCTGGAAGATAATAACTATGTTGTAAAAATTATATTCCAACAAATTAGCAAATTTCAAAGAGATAAATGGATTCCTATATACCTAAAAGCTATCAAAACTCACCCCAAAAGACATAAATATATGAACAACCCTGTCACAAGAAATGAAAGTCATTCAGTAATAAAGAATTTACCAAGTACGAAAATCCCAGAACCTGGTGGATCCATGGCTGAATTCTAGAAATTCTTTAAGGATGCAATATCAATGATACTCCTCAATCTCTTTAAAGAAATTGAAAGAGATGGAGTGTTCCCAAATTCATTTATGGAAACCAGTATCACCCTAATCCCCAAACCAGAAAAACATCCAACAAAAAAGAGAACTATAGGTCAATCTCTTTAATACACATACATGAAAAATCTTCAAAAATGTATTAGTAGATAGAATGTAGCACATTTTCAAAAAGATGATGCATTGTGAGCAAGTAAGGATAATTTGACATACGTAAGTCAATAAGTGTAATATAACACATAAACAGGAGCAAGGTAAAAATATACATAATCATATTAATAGAGGCAGAAAAGACTTACAACAAAATCCAACCCCCCTCATGACCAAAACCCTGAGGAAATAGGTATAGAAGAACGATACCTACATATGGTAAAGGCTATTTATGACAAACCAATAACCAACATCATATTAAATGGGTAAAAACTAAAAATTTAGGAACAAGACAAGAATGTCCACTATCCTCTCTGCTATTTACCATAGGACTTGAAACATTAGCCAGAGCAATTAGGGAAGAGAAAGAAATAAAAGGGATATATATCACAAAGGAAGAACTTGAATTATCATTATTGGTAGATGTCATGATACTTCACATAGAAGGCCCAAAGAAATTCATTCCAAAACTCTTAGAATTAATAACCAATTTCAGCAAAAGAGTAGGATACCAGATCAATACACAAAAATCATTAGCATTTATGTGTACCAGCAATGAATGGAAAAAGAAAGAAACTATGAAAGAAACTATGAAATACCATTTGCAGTTGCTTCAAACAAAACAAAACAAAACAAACAAACAAATAAACATCTATGAACTAACCTAACCAAGAAAGTGAAAGACCTCTAAAAAGAAAACTACAGTACTCTAAAGAAGGAGATTGAAGAGGACATCAGAAAATGAAGTGTCCCTTGCTCCTGAAAAGGCAGAACCTATCTTGTCATAATAGTCATACTTCCAAAACCATTGTACAGGTTCAATGCAGTTGCATTCTTTAAAGATCTAGAGGAAAGGAAAAAAAACACCCTTAAACTCATATGGGGGAGTGGGGAGGGGAAGGGCAAAGAAAGGGGATTAGGAAAAAAAGGTGCAATATATCCATGTAACCACTCCCCAAGATGATTCTAAACTGCCTGAAATGCAAACATGTATTAATAAAATTAAATTAAATGAAAAATAGAAGAAAGGAATCGAGGAAAGAGGAAGACGTATAAGGGAAGGAAAGGGGGCAGATGGATATGATCAAAACATATCATACACAACTATGAAAATACCATGATGAAACCCCATATTTTATAAATAGGCATTAATAAAAAACAAAAGGCCAGTGGTCATCCTTGTCTACCATATACTCTTCCTTTTCTAGTTTCTGTCATTTAAAAATCTACCCTGAATCACTGCATATTATTATACCAAGAAATTATTTTCTAACTTATTTATAGTTTTATGGAGTTTGTATGCATATACCAAAATTCATTGAATCAGTTTCTTACTGATGGCCCTTTTCATGGCTGACACATTTCTGGAATGAATAATTTTGGGTATGTGTCATTTCACACATTTATATACACTTGGAGGCTAAGTTCCCAGAAGGGAAGGACATGCGAACATGTGCAATTATAACTTTGGTGATAATTTCTAAATTGTTTTCCTGGGATTATCTCAGTGTATATCCCAACTATTGATGTATGATGTTCTTTATCTCTTTCAAGCTTCAGTAATAGAGCATGCTGTCCATTTTGGTGTCTTCCTATGTGAAATATGCTGGGTAACTTAGCAGTGCAGTTTTCATCTTATGAAACACGTTGAACCTTTTTCATATATCAGAGCCTTTTTACTCCCTTTTCTATAAATTGCTCATTCATATCATTTGATCATTTTTCTGGTGATCTGGACTTGCTCTTATCAATTTCTCTGACTTCTTTAGGGAACAGACAGATGTGAAATATAAAATACACAACATTATATAGAAATGGTAATGAAAATCATGGAATTTTAACTAGAATTAACATTTTGGTATAGGCTGCCGTAACAAATTACTGTAGGCTGGATAGTTGCTTAAAAAGTAGAAGTCTTTGCAGCAACAGTTCTGGAAGTTGTAGGGTGAAGTTGAGGTGCAGGAGAAATCAACAAAGGTTCCTTTCAGCTGAGAAGTGTGTGTATGGGGGGGGCGTCTCCAAATTTCCTCTTTCTGTAAGGACATCAGTCATACTGGGGTGGAGCTCAACATTATGAGCTCATTCTCTCTTGCCAAATTGTTGCCATAGAACTTGGACAACAGGACAGAATTCCTCTAATCAGTTATTGGTGGGCAGAAAACTCCAACCCCTTTTGCTGCAGGTCTTTGTGAATTAGGGATCAGGGATAGTGGGATAGTTAATGTCATTTGCTTAGAAAGACACAATGCAATTAACGTTAGCTCCTCTGTTTTATGTATGTTTGATGCCATTAAAATAAAGTGTAAAACTCTCTGACGATATTTCCAAATGCTGGGTAACTTATGTATTATGTATGTATTTCACTTTACTATAAAGTTGCCCTTTAAGTGACATAATCTCCTTAATTGCTAAAATTAACTCTGTCCATTTTGTTTGTGATAATAATTTATCCTTATTACCATCAAATGCTATGTCCAATAGCAATCATCAAGGGACAAGGTATTCTTTAACAAAATTCTTTTATGATATGGAGATTATTTCCAGCATAAATTACATACCATTGCATAAAACCACGGAAATTCACAAAGCAGTTCATATTTCTGTAAAAGTCTCTGTGTGCTAAGGACATTTGTGAGGGCTTTATCTGACTCTGGCGGGGTGCTAGACCCCTCATTTTGCAGATAATGAAAGTCTAGCTCTACTGCATTAAGGGATGTGTCTGAGATCACAAAGCTAATGAAGTCGAGATCCAGCATTTGAATCAGGTCTGTGAAAGGCAAAAAGAACAAAACACTGATGAAATTCAAACCGAAATATAACAGAGCCAGGTCATCCTACATGAATAAGAGCTTGCAGTGACTTCTCATACAAATAATGAAAAAGAATTGCTAGTCTGATATCAAGCTCTCAGCAGGGCTGGTCCCTTAAAAGGGCTGTGTGTAACAAATCTGTTCCAGCTCTGTGCCCTTGATGGATCCTTGTCTGTCTTCTCCCTGTGTCATTTTTTTTTGTGTGTGTCCTTAACTTCCTTTTCTACATAACTGTGGCCCATGTAACCATACTAAATTGTTCTCCTACTACCAACACTGAAAAAACAATAATAAAAAACAACAACAACAACAACAAAAAACTCATATGGAAAGAATGCTCTCACATGATGAGTTCTGAAATGCTATAACCATGACCCACTAAACTGAAATTGGTGAGTCTGATCTATTGCACGTACAGAAGGGAGCACATTGAGGCTTGTCCCAGAAGGTATTAGTTAAATGTGTGAGAACCAGCAACTCATTGCCTCACTCCTCCTCAGTCCTCCACTGAGCTGCAGATAAGTGTAAAATTTATTAAAAATGAGACAAAATATGTGAGTTCACATTAAGAGTTTACTGAAACATTTTCATATGGATGTTGGGTTTGCTGTCTTTAATTTTGAAATAAGGAGTGGTAGAGGTTAGAGAAGTCCTTTTTCTAATGTTCGTGTTATGTGGAGTCTTTGTTTCTGAACTCCAGGGAGAAAATTTTATCCAAGGAATGCTTGAAGTTCTGGTTTAAGTTTGTGTTTACTTATTTACTCAATAATCATTGTGTTTGACCTTATCACTAAAGAAAGGACTCACACCAGCTCCTAATAGTGAGAAACATTTAGCATTACGCTTTTTGACACTCTCGATTGTTTGTATAGGGACAAATTTCCATCTGATTTGATTTTCTTCTTTGCCTGAAGAACTATCTTCATTTTGTCTAATGTAGATCTACGTAAGATGAATTTTCCTTGCTTATATTTCTTTGAAAAAAAATCTGTTTTGTCTCTATTTTTCAAAAGATATTTTGGCCTGGTAAAAAATTCTAGACTGCTAGTATTTGTTTATTTTTATTGTTGTTTGTTTTTATTCTCAAAACTCTATGAAAGCTCTGTCCTGCACAGAGACTTAGTGCATTCAGGCTGCTATAACAAAATGCCATACACTGGGTAACTTACAAATGATAGAAAATTATTGCTCAGACTTCTGCAACCTGGTAGATTCAAAACCAAGATGATTTGCCAGCCGATTCAATGCCTAAGAACTGTTACCTGCTTCCAAAATGGTGCCATTTTGCTGGGGGTTTTTTCTAAGCCAAAGGGATAAAGCAGTTCCCTTCAACCTCTTTTGTAAGGTCATTGATCCCATTTATGAGGGAATGACTGGAATCTCTTCCAAAAAGGCCCCACCTGTGATTTCCTCTGGCATTAGGCATTAGGTTCTAACATGTGAATTTAGAGGAAGGGACACCAATATTCAGATCATGAAACATAGTATCTCATAAGAAGCTTCTAGGTTTCTTATCTATGTCCCTTTGTGTCATTTTTCCCTACCCTGATTCCTTTTATACTTTTTTATTCTATCTGCTCTTTTGATAATTTGATTCTGACATATTCTGTAATGATGTTTTTATCATTTTGAGGGCCATTCCCGTTGGCTGATTTTCTTCCTAATTATGGTGCATACATTGTACTAGACATGGTGAATTTCACATTATTGGGTCCTGAATTTTATTGCACTTAACTGGTATTGGACTTCGCCCTGGTATGCAGCTAATTTACCTGGGAAGAACTAGATTCTTTTCAGGCTTATTCATAAGATCGCTTAGAATGAATCAAAAGTAGCTTATGGTTCTCAACTAAGACCCTTTGAATACATTACTTGATGTCCTCCCTGTGGTGAATGCCTTCCATTTGGATCAGGGAAAATGAACTATTACTAGCTCCAGGTGTTCTTTCAATATTACTCTTCGGTGGCTCTTCTACCTGCCTTAGGTAGTTTTCTCTCATGCATTAACAACTCAGTATTCTGATTTATCTCTGCAGATGAGTGCGGCTGCCAGGCTCCCTATCCATATCTTAGGCAACTCCTTCTTTCCTTGTATTCTGCCTCACAAATTCTAGTTGCCTTAGGCTGCATGAACACCAATGTCTGTCTTTCAATTTGGCGAGACCGCACTCTGTTTAAGATTTTCCCGAAGCACTTCACCCTGGACACCACGCCTAGGGAATAATCTGGGTCAGTTGTACACTTCAACTCATGTGTTCCTCTTTTCTCAGGGATGACAGTCTTGAGTTACTCATGGTCCAGGATGTAAAAACTGTAGTTTCTCATATTTTCCCTCCTTTTTTTTTCCCGTTTAAGAAAAAAATTGTAACAACCCTGTCAATCACAGGCAGATGCAGAAATCCTAACATACTATCTCTATAAAGTTTTTTGTATGATTTTTAAAACTTTAGGCTTCATTTCAACTGAAATTTATTTTTATTAAGTTTTATTATTATAGACATTTACTTTCTACATTTCCAAATTTCATTTATTTATTGTGTAAGTTTTCATGATGCTTCTTTACTTGTTCATATTTTCTGATATTTCCTTATCTGTTGGCTTTTGAAGTAATTCTACTTATGGCCATCCCTACATTTCTAAAATTGTTTGTGTGAGTGTTTACATTTTTCTCCTTCATAAATTTTGTCAGTGTTTTGTAAACTTTTCAAAACTAGGATTGGGGCTTGTGTCCTCTGTACTGATGTTTATATTTTATTTCTTTTGTTTATAATTAAATAAACTCATATTTATTACTCCTTTTCTTGTATTTTCTTCTGCACAGATTGCATCAGTATATCTATTCCAGAGTAAAAAGACTCACAACAACTAATAAACATAATAGTTTGAAAAAATACTTAATTTGAAGAGGTTAGAATGTCTGGATTTCAATCATGGCTCTATTTCTTCCTAGCTAGAATAGCTTGGTTTACTAGTTGATGACTTTTGCTAATGTATTAGTCACCTTTTTGCCACTGGGAAAAAAATGAGTGATATTCACAATTTAAAAGAGAACTTTATTTTGGCTCATGGTATCAGAGGTACCAGTCCATGCTGGCTGGTTCCAAGACAGAAATCTCATGATAGAAGGATATGTGGAAGAGAGCTATTCTATCCATGGCAGCTGGGAAGCAATGAGACACATATTAAGATGAGTCAGAGACATACACTCCAAAGCCATGCCCTCGGAACCCATCTCCAACTGACCCAGCTCCTAATAAGACATGCAGCTACTGATTTATCAGTGGAATAATTCAGGAATGAGTACAGCACCTTCATGATCCAGCCATCTTCAGAAAATCCCCATCTGAATATGTGAGACTTTTGGGGGATGTGTTAGATCAAAACCCTATCAGTCATGTGCTTTCATGTACAGCAGAATCTCTTTAACATACAGCAAAATTCGTAAGTAAGTTGAGTATCTTAGGTGACATGTGCTTTGTACAGAATCTCTCTAGCCATTGTCTCCTTTGTCCTAACCAGTAAGTTCCTACCAGAATAGCTGTAGCTTATGTTACATTTTTACCAGTAGTATCACAAACTGCCTCATACTAAATTTTCTCCTAAGTAAAACTTTTTCTTCTTCCCACTAAATTGTTACTAAACTGAAAGTTCCCCTACCTAGTAATTGTTCAGTTGGTTAGTTGTAAAAACTGTCTTTATGTGTTGTGTTTCATTACAAACTGGTGGAAACAAAGCATGCATGTGAGTATGAGAAGACTGTTTTCTATAACATGTATGAATTAATGATTTACAATTTAACTTAAAAAGTACGAAGATAACACTATGACAAGGATATGGAAGTCTAAGACTTGTCTATGTGTGGCAGTGAACTTTATACTATAAACTATAACCAACGAATGATCCCTTTCTTTTGTGTAAATGTTTTAATATTTATTTTCTCACTTACACTTAACAATTCATTTGCTTTATTATAGGAGAATCCTTGATCCTACTCCATTACCAAGTTATTCTTCATGGTTTGATTTATGGAATAAAAATAACACTGTTTATTTATCATACCTACTTTGATGGCCATTCTTTTCTCTATATGTATAAGGATCTTTTTGATTAATCCATTTAACCCAATATTTAAATTAAAGGGAGTTATGGCTTCTTAATATGAATTTTACTTTTGTGTAGTTTTGAGGAAGTTGGATCAAGAAAGTCACAAATACAAATTTGTGTCACTAAAAAAGCAAGTCATATTTAAATTTTAAAAAAAAGAGATTAAAATCATCTTCCAACTCACACATAAACCACAAGTCAAAGATCATTTCTGAGCAACCTATTCAAACAGTTTTTAAATTTTGGCTTGTCTGTGTTAAGATGTTGCATCAATCACAAAGTATTTCTTGAGCTCCTTTTATGTGATAAGAATTACTCTGTCTTGTAAATCTCAAATGCCAACGTCCTCCTTCAAATCTACAGCCATAGTTTGGGCTCTGTGAAGTAGAACTGAAAGTCAAACAAGTACAACGAAAGTTTACCAGGATTACATCTAGAAGCCAGATGCTATTATGTCAGCAGGCTCTCACAGGGCACATTTTAAGCTAGGTTCTCAGTATTACTGGCAGCTCCATGAAACAATTTAAAAGTTTGACTAAACTAGCAACAGAGAGTCAGCATAATGTTGCGGGAAATAAGAATTATTTTGTAAAGAACAAATCACAGAAGATTAATTCCATAATGTTCAGAGAGAGAATTTCAAATCTTAATGGTAATGTGGAAACGGAAGCAGACAAGCCAAACCAGATTTTCTGAGAAGTTTACAGATGTGCAGGATCGCATTTGGAAGCTGTAAGGACTATTCTAGATCACTAGGGTAACCTTAAGTACATGACTACTTCAGTGTTCCAAGAGCCTTTAGTTCACTAAAGCAGTAAATTATCCCAAGTCTGAGGTCCCTAAGCTGTTTCAGAATAACTGCAGTTTGTAGCAAGCCAGCATGATTCTTTATCCTCTACATTTTTCCTTTTCTGCCTGCCTCCATGCTTACCCAAACACCCTAAAAACAAGGATTCACACTCATCAGACATGCGACCATGAAATGCTGCTTAGTTTAGCCCAGCAAGTACCTGACCTAATACTCTTAGACTCTGTAAAATAAGGTGGGAGAATTATATAAAGACAAACTGACAATTGTGCCAAAATTCACATACATATGAAAAAAGAAACAAAAAACTTCATGGTTACTGTTGAAGAATTTATAGTAGAGATCACAGGAATTTTTTTGACTATGCTATGTTCCTCTGGTCATCATCCATGTCCATGCACACTCTTAAAATCACGTACTTCTACCTTGTTAGCCCATAGGGCAAAATATTAAAAATGTTTCACAGGATGCAAAGTACTTCTTACTGAACTGACTTGCATTTTTGAGTTCAATTACAGTCAGGCAGGCTCCTGAGTTAGCTCTTTCATTAAGAAGGGCAGGTAGCAGCTCTGCAGTACAGCATTTCTCCTCTCTGCTGCAAGCAGACTTCTAACCAAGTGATTGGGAAAACGTTTGCAAATTATTATATAAACATTTAGGGAAAGCTAATAGCATCTCATAAATATTTTTAACTTAGGAATTAGCACAAAAAAGCAGGAGATGGCTTATATACCCACAACCTGCTGTTTGTGGGTGTCAGTGAAATTCAGTACTTAAGCAGATGCACTAGTATCCTGATACAATATTTCTGTCAGATTCTGGCAGTGGCTCTGACTTGAATGCAATTACTCGTAAAGAATTTAGCCTCAACTATTTAGAAAAGTGGCTTTATTGAATTTACAAACAAGGCCCTGCAATTTTCCATTTCCTTAGCAAGATATTAAATCAACCAAGCTAAACATGTCATCATGACTGTAATTTACATGATGTGACATGACAGTTAAGATGTACTGTAGTAATTTCTGAGCGGTTGCAGTATGACTGTAGTATCAAAAATTTATGTGGTTCAGTTATTAAGGGAAATTGTTTCATTCATATTGAGGCATCTGACAGTAAACCACCAAGGGTTTCCACATTACATTAAAAAAGTCTCCCATATTCAATTTGCACACCCCGTTACCATTATTTTGCTCACTAAATGGAAAATGGAGCACAGGAAAGCACAGCTTTTTGATGTGAAAATGATCTGTAGTGGAATATGAAATGCTTCCTTGCAGATGGTTATAAGATACAGTTCAGCCACAGCAAGGAAAGTTTTCTTTGGGAACCAACAACGACAAACAGTAGTCCAAATTCTTGGCTCTGATGCCATTTAATATTCTATGTGCTTACTTTCCTTCTGTCAGCTTGATTTTCAGCCAACAGAAAGAAAAAGCATATGACCAAAGAAGAAATGATGGAAAATGCGGCAATTTTTATTATCATCTATCTCCAAATAAATTTTACCATTGTATAAAATAAAATTTCTCAAACTCATCTAATTTTTGACCCAAGTCTCTTCTTGGAACTTCCCTGAGCAGTAAAAGAAAAAAAAATTGACTTTATTTTTAGGATTCTTTTTCTTTTGGCAATTTTAAGCAACAGAAATTCAAGCCATATGTGCTATTTTATTCTTGTTGGAAATATAGGAGGCTCCTAAATAGAATAGGATAAAATGACTTCTTGTTGTAAAGGGCCTTGCAAATAAAAGTTTAATTAGATTTTTATTGCAGCTATTGAATTTTATGCAACATATGCTGTCTCTTTTAAAATAAATGTTTATTGAAAACCTGTTTTGTTCATTTACACATTTTCATAATAGCATTTAGAAGGCTGTTAAAAATAAGAACCTGCCCATGAGTTAAAATTTTTCAACCAATTAAAGCTACCAGTTCCTATTTACTGAGAAGCATGAGATACAATTCTAAGTTTTTTTTCTTCCAATACTCACACACAAGATCCAATAACTTTGAGTATATTGTATTTGTTTAATCAATAAGGATTTCTCCAAAAATAACTTGGCATTCTAAATTTAAATAGCACCAACACACTAAGAGATGTTTTTCCATGAAAGCTTCTAGTATAATAAGGTATTTTAACTATCAACTGACATGGTATTAATTTTCACCCGACAACCAAGTACTTATAGAATTAAGATACTGAATATACTTTTCAACAAGTTATTAGGGAAAATAAAGTTCTGAACTTCCAGGCACCTGTCTAGAGAGAGATAATCCACAACAGAAAAAACCAAAAACAGCCTGCATTTCTGAACGTAATACATCTGTTTATCTGTGTATGTTTGTGTACACATGTGAGTAGGCTTGGAAACAAACATGGGCTTGCAATCTGGCACATCCAGAAGAGCTCTGTCTAAACTACATGAAATATGCTGTTTACAGAAGCAAGCCTTAAACTAGTTATGATATACATGTCTTTTTCTAATTAACATTCATACCAGGTAGAAGAAAAAGTAGCTCTCTTTCATACCACTCTCAAAATGAAATGGAAACAGATGAGAAAGATTTCAGTAAGTATTTCATTATGGTATGCTCCACAAAATAGCTATTTTCCTACAAGCACCATTTTCCCTAATATCTATAATATATTCTACAAAACACCTTAGAGATTTAATTCATTCATGTACCCATCCATCCATCCATCCTTCCACCCTTCCATACAATCAAAAAGCTTAACTAAAACTACAATTATATTAAAAACTACAGAGAGTGTGACACATTAGTGGCCTGTGCACATATTTCACTCATGTGACATAGGAGAAATCCACCTTGAAGTGATTTAGCTGGTTCTGGCAATCCAACACAGGATGCGTTAATGGTCTTTTTTCTTTAAAAAAATGCTGAGTGAAATGCACTGTCATTATCAGCCAACGAAAGCAGAGCTGCAGAAGCACGTGCCACATGGACTTACTTTGTTTCCCAGGTATGCGGCTGGTGCGCTCCAGTAGTAGCTGTCAGGCAGGGCTTGTCGGGCCTCCGTATTACTGATGCTGATCTGTTCAGGTGATCCAGAGTTGTCCAGGTGGGGTGCCAGCCGGATACGGCCGGAGATGTCAGTCAGATACCAGCCATTCATGTCTTGTGTCTTACAGAAAACACACAATAATCATTAAAATCTACCCACTTTTTTCCCTTTCATAGTGCTTGTATTTTACAGACAAACTATAAATGCTTTAATATAAATATCATTAAACTTATGCACTCATAGAGGCTCCCATTGTTTACTTCATTCTTGTTTGTATTTCTACTTGTTTGGATGGTAATTTTTGAAACTGTGCTTTTTAAAACTTGTGATTCCTGGTACTGTTTCTTGTTTTGTTTTGTTTTTTAAACTAGAAATTCATTTAGAGTTCACAATAATTATAACATTATACAGCATACCAAATAGTTGGACTTTGAGTTTTGTACTTTTTATGCTGGCTGAAATTTCTTGTGGCTTAAGAAAATAAAATATTTCAAAATGGTACCATATGTATTTTTAAAACAGAAGAAGAAAAGAAAAAATAGACAAGTACTTGAAAGTTGGCTTTTCATTTAGTATTTCTTT
>RJWT010026687.1:0-15743 GCA_004365215.1 Cuniculus paca | reverse complement strand
CTTTATTCCATATTATTCTCAATACCTTATGCTATATATACTGCATAGCATTTTTGGTTTTTCTTATTTTATGGAGGCATAAGATACATACATTGAAATGTACATATCTTAAACAGAATCCAATGAATTTTGTCAGTTGTATATGTTGCACCAGGATAATGCACTGTTTTTCCTTCTTTGTTTTTCCTCTTTGTCTCTGTCTCTCTGTCTCTCTCTGTCTCTCTCTGTCTATGTATATATGTATTTTTTTTTCGTAAACAGAAGATTAATGATGCTTCTTCCTGATCCATCATCAACATTCCAGGCAAATATTGTTTTGATTTTCCCCATAAATTAGTCATCGATTTCAAAATATTCATATAAATGATATCACCTGTATTTTTTCAATAATGGCTCCTTTTACTTAGCATAATATTTTTGAGGTTCATCAGTTTTGTTACAGGTACTAATAGTTTGCTATCTTTTATTTCTGGATAGTGTTCTAGTGTATGAGACCAAAACTTTGTTTATCCATTCTCTTATTAATGGAAAGATTGTTCCAATGTGGTGTAGACTGTTTTGGGTTGATTCCAGTTGTTGATAGTATGAAAAAAGTACTATTAAAATGTGCAACTATGAGAGATGGCCACGTCAACTTCCAAAGTGGTTAGAGATACATGCATATATACAAAAAATCAGGTGTGAAAGGGTGAAATCAAATGTAACTTCAAGACTGTAGATACTAGCAAGTAGGAGAATGAATTTTCCATTTAGTTATTTGGAGAAAGTTTCAGAAGAAAAATTTTAATCTGAGTTTTCAAAAGATTAATTTGAACTTTTATGGCGTTCAGGTAGAAGTCTAGAAGAGGCAGGGATATGTGTGTGACTGAAATTCAAAAGCAAGACCAAGATAGGAAAAACAGAATTCTCTTCATACTGATTTACGGATGGATATATTCAAAGTACATCTGTTTTTTTGGATGAACCTATATGTGCCAAGCTCTTCTGTGTACATGTGGAGAATATCAATAAAAAGAACTCCACTTAAGAAAAAAAAAACTCCACTTACAGAATATTTATTACCTGTGACCCACAATAGGAAACTGGAGAAAGCCTAAATGTTGAGTATACAGAAAACAGGATCAAGGTCTGAACCAAAGCACAATCCAGTAATTCCAGATTTAGAAGATAAAAAAGAATAGAGCAGAGTCAGAAGAAAGTATGTCTTGAAAAGCAGAAAGTATGCGAATGTGTTTTACTCTGAAGCCAAATATGTGCAATCATAGTACCGTCTTGTTTCAACAAGTCTTTCTGAATTTATCACTAAAATGGTACAGAACATTTCTCCATGACTTGGGCTTGGTTTTGCCTTATAATAAAGCAATCAATGAGAAACAAATGCATGTCTAGAACTCAAGAGGACCTGCAGGTTTCCATCTCCACACTTGTCCATCTTCCGTTGCTGTTAAAATATGTTTGGACTGGCCTGCTGGTGCAGGAAGAGAAAGATGTGAAGCAGGGCTTCTGAAGGCCTTTTTCTTAGTACATGTCTCTGTGTCCTCTTCTCACCTTATAAGTGTGCCTGTCTTTGGTTTTTGAACCAATCTGAATCCAAACTGTTCATTATGCTAATTGCACATTCAGTGTCCTTATTTCCACATAAGGTAACATTCACAGAATTGGAAGTTAGTACTTGGCTATATTTTTTAGGAGACACAGTTCAGTGCACTACAAAGTATTAATGGTATAATTTCCTGCCCATTAAATATTTTTTCTCAAAGAAAGGGGCCATGTTTAATCCTGTTTTAATATTATGACTAACAGAGATCAGAGAATCAATAAATATGCTGAAAACATGCTCTGAAGCATAGTATTCAAGGATATAGCAATGAATTCTATTGTATTGATTGTTTATGTTCCAAAAGTCAGGAATTCTTTACTGATGTAGATCAATATATTTAAATGTACTCTTTTAAAAATTATGTAGATGGCATCTTCTGCTTCAATCTGAAAGCATTTTTTCCCTCATCCTCATTTTTTTGTAATACACATTAAAAATAATCTCATCAAAATCAGGTATGATCTTTGATATGAAAGGAAATAATAAATTGAAATAATTACCTAAAATTTCTAATAATGTTTTGCCCTTTTATCCTAACAGCAATCATCAGTCCACATCACAAAGAACCAACCATCATGGTGTCCCTTTCATTAAACTTCCTTTGTCCCAAAATATATTGCTTAGTGTGCTCTATTGATTTATTTCCTCCTTCTTTTGAAAAGTTCTGTTTCATTTCAGAAAAGATAATAGTGAGTGTTCTGTAACATGCTGTTCCTGTTGTTAGGTAATTATTCTGTCTGGAAAAATATATTATAATAGATTTTTCACAAAAGAACTATTCAACCCATTACATTTTACTATGGAAATCAGCAGCCTCGGAAAAATGGGAGAAACTTAAGTCAGAAATGAACACTTTGTTTACTTGGTTTTCTCTTATATTTCAAAAACTAGACCCATGAAATCAGATAAGGAAAAAAGGAAAGAGGCATCATTTATCCATCACACGTTAGTTTACCACAATTAAAATAAAATGAGCAATGATAGATAACATTCCATAAATAATTGCAACCTTTATTAAAATATACAGCTATCTTCCAGTTTAAGATGAAATATTTTATGTGATGACTTAAGCTAAAATCTTGTCATCACCATAAAAATATAAAAATGTACATGTAATACAAAATAATATGCTTTTCATTCCATACATAATTTCCTCTCAATCAGTTAAACATTTACTAAATTCCAAAGTCTTTGTTACAATTTTAACACATGTGTATGTTCTAATTCATATACCCATAAAGTTTAAAGCTTGTAAATTGCCTTGAAGAGTATTTAAACACATTTTTCACAAAGAAAAATAAGCATTAGAGAAGAAACAGGTTAAGTCCAATTTGTTTTAAAACCCACTGCTGTAGGTAATTGGTTGAAATTTGTAATTTGAACTCCATAGTATCTGGATTTTAAAGATTCTAAGTTTATTATTTTTACATTTTTTAAAATTTTAAAATAATACTAATCCTATAGGAAGTTTCAAAAATAGCACCACAGGCTCTGGGACATTATCCTTCCAGGGTCATTCCATGCTATTGCACATAACAAAGTACACTATCAAAGCCTGGAAATTGACATTTGTAAAATATTATTGATTGTATTAAATATCTTATTTTTATTTTACTAGTTTTAAAATAAAATTGATTTTGTCGTATAAGTCTATGAAATTTTTAACATATATAGGAATTTCAGTAACCACATGGGATCAGGATATGGAATTTCATCACTACAAAGAAGTCTTCATTCCTCCCCTTAGAAGTACAACTTCTCTGTCTTATCTCATGATAAACACTGAGCTGCTTGCTGTCACTAAAATTTTATTTTACGACTGTGATATAAATGAAATCTTTCAATATGTAACTTTGAGACTAGCTTTTTTCACTCAGTAAAATGTCCTTGAGATCCAACTGAAATGTTTCGTTTATAAATAGTTACTCCTTTTACTGTTGGGTAATTTCCATTGTATGGCTATACCAGTGCTCAGTTTAATTTTTCACCCACTAGAAAGTACTTGGCTCGTTTTCAGTTTTTGGCACTACAACTAAAATGACAAAGAACATTTGCATCCATGTTTGTGTGAATGTAAATTTTCATCCTTTGAACTTAGATATCTAGGGATATAGTTGCTTTTTGTTAAACTTGACAAAAATATCATTTTTTTCAACTATATTAGTAATTTAGGGAACTTCCAAATATAACTGTGCCACTTGACTTTTCTACCAATAATGGTGAGAGCAACATACACTCACCAGTGATTGACATTGCATTTCTCTCTCTGTTTTTATTTTAGCCATCTATATGTGTGCAGTGATATCCTTCTTATTCCATCATTAATTTATATTTTCATAATGGCTAGTGATGTTCAGTGTATTCTCATAGTGCTAATGTCAACTATGAATCCTCTACTGTATAATCTTTTTTCAGTTATATTGACCCACTTTTGCACTATTGGGTTTAGAAAATTATTTATATATTCTAGACCTAAGTACTTTATTATATATGTGGCTTGCACACTTTTGCCCTACTGTAGCTTACCTTCTATTCTTATTAAAGCTATCGTTTGCAAAGCAAAATCAATTCCTCTTTTTTCCTACTAAATACAAAAATACGGTGAAGCAGAAACTTACTTTTGAGTAATTATTCCAATTTCTTAATTTCCAAGTGTGGTTATACATATGTGTACCTAATTTTCAGAAAAACAATAAGAAATATAGATAACTCTGTAACCTAAAGAACATTCTTAGGATTTTAAAAAGATTTTGACAAGTTACTGATTTTTGTATAAAATAGCATCCAAGAGAACTTAAGCACATTGGCTAACGGTTGTATCACTGTTTGATGTATGCATGTAATGTTTTACCCTTTATTGACATTTTTACCTAACTGGTTTATCACTATTAAAAATATTTAAACCAGTTTGTCTCTATAAGTAAAAATAAGTAAAAGTAATTTGATGATGAGATATTGTTTGAAGATATTCTACCATATGACTAATTAGGACATAAATCAGCAAGGTTTAATTTATGCATTGTCACCCATCGAGACATTTTGAGGACTGAGTGAATGTTATAAAAATTTGCCCCCAAAGGGAATATAGTCAAACACACTTTGAATCAAATTTCTTTGAGCAATTCTTCTCAAACAAATAACACTTTACCTGAAAATCTCAAACTTTGTAAGGCACTATTATTTTTTAAAGGGGAACTGAAAATAAAGCCAAGAAGGTTATTAAGGGGAAGATTTAGAATGTGGTTGATTACAACTTGTCCTAATTACAGAAACAGGACACCTGAAGAGCAATCAATAGATTCAGAATAATGAAATCATTGTGCCTATCTTCACAGTAAGCATTCAATGAGAGCAAAATTTCCTAATTCTGTATGCAATCATTTAATTTTTAAAAGATGTGTGAGTTCCATATAAAAATAACACATAATTGCATTGTTGATGGTTAATGGAAATTATCTGAATGTCATTTAGAGATGATGATTTCCTCTCAAACATCATAAAATTTTAGAGACAAAAAGGACCTCTTAGATGTTCTAAATCAAACTAAAAGAAAAAAATATGATATTATAGGGCAGTGGAAGACTTAGAGCATATTAAAATTATTACTGAGTCCAAAATGAGGTGGGACAGTACTGGAACCATCAGGACCTGAACTACGTAGTTAACATTCCTGTGCCTTTATTCATTCACCTGTAAGAGAAGATAATGAATGCCCTTCTTTCATGGTCATGTAAGGATTGTGTAAGTCAGTACACATTACACATTTAAAATATTGCATGGCAGGTAAATGTGTCATATAAGTAATAATGGTTATAGTTATTTCCTTAAATCATGCCGTTATTTCAAATCATATTTACCAGAACATTTCAAGGACCAGAGCTCTCTTCTATGTCTTTCTTTTAACAGTTTAACAAAAGGAGAATCACAATGTTGATCATCAAATACATTTAAATATATTTCACATAAAATGAGTGAAAAGATTGAAAAAGAATTGTTCAAAAATTAACAGAAAGAAAAGTATCAGGAATAAATCTTCGTAAGTTTACATTTCAGTCTTTCAGTGTGCTCATATGCTGCATTAAAAAGAGAAAGTTAGAAAGGCAAAGCTAGGGAGGGGAGAAGCCCAGAGACATTGAGTTGACTGATGGCTCTGCTTATGGGATTTTGCTAGCGGATTTACCCTCCTTGTGCCTTGGTGTCCACATCTGTAAAACTGAACCAATAATGGAATAGGCAGCAAAGAACATCAGAAGAAGAACTGAAATCCAACTTTACCAGGGGAAAAGTAAGAGTTCTCTTGAGTGTGCAGTTTCTATATCACTATGACGCATAAAAATGATCCTAATTATAAGTACACATGTTTTTCTGCTTCCTATAGTTTAGATGTTAAATGTTTCGTAGGTCCATGTGTTAAAAAGATGGGTCCTTAGGGTGGCACCATTTGGTGGTCAGTGGAATTACTGGGAGATGTTCTTTAGGTCATTGGGGGTGTCCTGCAAAGCAGACTGTGGGAGCCTGAACTCTTTCTCTAGTTCCCTTTAACTCCTGACTCACAATATAATCAGTTTATATTGTCACATATTCCTGATACCATGAATTGTCCTTGACAGTGTTCCAAAGTAAATGGGATCACTTGAACTTGGACTGAAATTTCCAGAACAGGAACTGAAATTAGTCATTTGTCTTTATAAGTTAATTGTCCCACAAGTTCCTTTATAGTAACAAAACAGAGACTAATATAATGAAGCAATCAGGTTACTTAATACAATTTTTGAACTTCTTTATAAAAATGCAAAATATCAATCAATAACTGGGGGGCTCATTAACTAGAAAAGAAAGAGTAAGCTACATAAAAGAAAAACCAGGAAAAGGCATTATAAGAGTAACATAGTGAAATGCTAACTAAACAGTTGTCTTGAACATTAGACATTTCCTAATACAGGAAAGATGATCGCTGGTATATAATATCATCAAAACTGTTTCAAGTGATCAATTACTTAGGAAATTTGATGTTAGAAGTTTTGATAAAGGGCCAGGGGTTTAGCTCAGGGGCACAAGCACCTGCCTGGCAAGTGAGAGGTTGTGAGTTTGCTCTCCAGTACCAAAAAAAAAAAAAAAAGACGTTTTGATAAAACCATAGGAAATTCTGGGGAGACAGATGGGATCCCTAATGTCAGGTGCAGGAAAGTGAAGCCTGCTCTCTTTCAGGCAATCCAATTTACCAGTGGACACATTATCATGACTGCGTACATAGACACCGTCAAATTCACAAGCATAAGATAGCTGAGACTCAGGAAACCCTACTTTTGAAGAGTTTCCAGCTTTCTTTAATATTCTGATGTTACCGTTTTGAAATTATTAGTAATTTTTCAAAAAGGACACTACTGGGTTCTACAATTTAACTCATTCTGTCTTTAGAAGAATGAGGTGCTAGCCTATTTGGACATTACCAGGTGTATTAGGATAGACCCACTGCATCAATTCATATAAATATGATGATGGAAAGGCATCCTATTTTTTGAGCTAGGCTATTACTTTTAATTTCTATACTCTCTGAGTGAATATATTGAAAATTTATGATCAAGTAATAGACTTAAATATTTTAGACAGCTTTAATTGCAAATAATAAAGTATAACAAAAATGGAAGGATTTTTATTTGTTTGTTTTGGGTTTTCTTGGGGTGAGGAGAATCACACCCACACAATTTCTCTATAAGTCATCTCAGTTGAAATTGCTCAAGATACCATGTTTGTTAGTAACTTAGATGTGTCACATGCTGAATGGGGCTGACTGGCACCTCCTGTTATTTCTGTGATGCCTGTTCAGCTTCTGGAATTTCTCATCCAGGTCTCTTCTATGACCTGCAGAGTACACATGTTATGAGTTGGCCCAGATTTGTGAAAAACAAAAAACAGGATCCAAAATGAGACTAAATTTTTCCAAATAAATTCTTCAGATTTAGAAACCCAGTTATGGAACTTAAAGTAAAAATAGCAGGGTAGGGCAGCTGGAGGAAAACCAAACATATCAAATGGAGACTATGGTCTCGGAAAAGTCACACGAAGTCTGTGAATCTTCATTTGGTCATCTGTACAATGACTACAACACTCTACAGGGTTGTCACAAAAAGTAAAGTGAATATCATTGGAATATTTGCCCCTTGGTAGTAGCTCAACAAAAGACCTTTGTTTTCTTTTGTCTTCTACTGTCATTTCAAAATTTACTGAACTTGTTTTACTAATCATTTGCAATGTCTTTAGTGACCATAAATCATTTTATGTCCAAAATACCTACAAAGTAGACAATGTTGAGGAAATAGTTTTATTAATAACTACAGAGGTTTCGCATAAATGACCCACTTTGAACACAGAATAAGGATAGTATGCTGTTCACAGATCATTGATATGAAGGACAAACATCACTCGGGCCAAATGTAACTCACTGCCTAAGCAACCGATCTTTAATAATTTTAAGTAATAATGTTTGTAAATATATAGAAGTCCACAATTCTTAAGCAAAAGTAATAGGCATCTACATCTATTTCTTGCATGTTCAAATATAAATATTATTTAATGGGTTTTCAATAGTAAAAAGTACTAATTTATCTCCTTTTCCCTATTCCTTACCTTTCATCACTATCCTGTTTTTTTATACTTACACTTTTATCATTAGGATAATTTCATAACATTATTATGTCCCATATTAAAATGCACAAGCCTTAATTATTCCAATGTCCAAGGAATATTTCTTGCTTCTCACAAGTTAAGATGAATAAATTAGCAGCCAATATGGTTGTGTTTACCTCTTTGTTTAAAACTTGTGATTTTTACCTACTTAGATTTTTCTACAATTTTTTGTGGAAGATTATTTCAACTTTTTACCATGAATTTGATCCTGAAAATTAAACATTATTGTGGTCATGTAAGGAATATTTATTCAATTTCAAATGTGAGTCATTATAGACAAAGGAAAAAAAAAAGCAGACCAGTTTCACTGTAAATGTGTCAGAGAAAGATAGGGTTTAAATGGGTTCTTATGTTCACAATGATTTTCCTTTGTATTGTGCTTTGAATTTTACTGTGTTTTAAATTGCCTATTATTCTCCCAGCCTATGCCTTGTAGTGTATCACTAAGTTGCTTTATTGTCAAAATTATACTATATATTGCATGGGATTTGCTTTATTGGAAAAACATCGTTACTACAATCTAACAATTTCCCACTGCTAATAAATAGGATGCAGAGCTGAAGAATCTGAAGGAGGGTCATGGTTTGATTCCAGGCCCCATTTTGTAATTCTATATTTTTTCTTTCTATGAAGTCAAGATTATTCTTCCCACAAAAATATACTTTATGAGAACTATTTGAAAATGTTTATCTTATCTTCAAAATAGATTACTTTTTTCTTTTGTTCAAAATAGATTATTTTCTTTGATTTAACATTACCTTTGTTCCAAAATACTGTTCTCTTTATCAAGATAAATACACACACATCACAGCAACCAGTTTAATGACAACAATCGCCATTCCATTCTGATTTCGTTTCTTTTGAGTGTAAACTATCAATGATTTCTTCAAGATTTCACTTTGTATAGCCTCAGTTTGTGGAATTCTATGAACAGATGTGTCTGCATTCATTCTTCTTGCTCTTCAGTGAGTTCTTTGAATAGATCATTTGCCTTAAAGATTTTGTAGTTGTGCAAAATTTTCAGACGTTATTGGATTTAATTATTTTCTTTCCTTCATTTTCTTCCTCCTTACTTTTTTGCATGTCAAGTATTTATTGGATTTTTATATGCCTTTTAACCTGCTCTACAATTCCTCCATCGTATTTTTTTAACGCATCTGTTTCTTTTCTATAATTGTGCCAATAAGAATGCTTTTAGTTATTTCTAATTCCTTCTCTTATGTGCTCATTTATTTTTTGTTCTGTTGACTTAATATCACTCTACAGACGATAATCAGCATTTATTTAGATTTTCTAGCATTTGTGTCCTATTTTTCTGTTTGTCAATCTTAGTTTTTCCCTTTCGTGTCCTAGATTTTCTTCAAATGGCCATTGCTTGGTGGATGTCCTTTTGCACTTAACTGTGACAGCTGTGGCTGACTAGAATAGCCATGAAAAACTCCTGCTAGTAGGTCCTGAGCCTGTTTTCTCAGTCAATCTTGTTATTAGGAAGACCTGTAGCAAGCAGCACAGGCCCAGGGCAGAGTGAGGACTGCCAAGCATCACTTAAGATGGTGGGAGCCAAAAACAATTGGAGCCCCTTCAAAGTGCCAAAAAGAGGCAAAATAACTGGAGAAGTTCCCACTGTCACTGGGAAGATCAAAGGCACTTTGTTGGTTTTGTTGTTCAGTTGTTATCCCAAGACTAGGGGTTAAATATCAAACAATCCACACACTGGGGAAGTTTAGGGGTGACTTAGGGTTACTAGGAACCCGAGAGCTGAGAACTGATGCCAGAAGCGATGCATCGTCAGCTCCTCGGGGACTTTCCTGCTTTATGATCAGAGTGGAACTGGCTTCCGCTCCGAGCAGCAGCCAGTTCGCAGACTGGCAACACTGAAGCCAGAGCTGGGAAAACACTCAAGTCAGGAATCTTCCCTGGGTAACAGGGCTCCTTTGGATCCTTCATGTGTAAATATTCTCGCTCTGGCTTCTTACTTTTAGGAAACCCCATCAATGGCTCTGACCTATAAGCTGATCATCTCCATGCAGCAATTGGTTTTTCTTGATGTTGCCCGTTAGTGCAAGTCCAAGCCTACAGGTCAGCCCTCCAGTGCAAAGCAGTACCTCAGGCAATTTAACAGCAGGGCTCAATTTCAGTTCTTTGAATACATATTTACTGACCTATTGATATATGCATATGTGTGTGTGTGTGTGTGTGTGTGTGTGTGTGTCTGGGCAACACTACAATGAATAAATTGTGCTATATGTAGAATTATAGAGTTTAAGAGATTGAAAAAAATAACATTTAAGGAGCATATCCTGAAGGAAATGCCTCAATTGAATCTGAAAAGACAGATTTATCAGATAGATGAGGTAAAAGAGAAAGAGAAACAACAGTATGTGCAAAGGTCATGAGGTGTGACCTATCACAAAATATTGTGAAAAGAATAATAACCAAAATGTTAAACTTCACCTTTAGCATTTTGCAAAACTCTGTTCCTTGGTGCTGATACCAAGCATCGGACCTGTTGTCAAAGAGCAACATTATGCTTATTTCTGGCATTTCTAAACTCATATTTGATCAATAATACAGTGACAGTCATTTTAGCTCCTCTTAATCAGTTCAATAACTTCCTGTACTACTAAGCAACTGATCTGTGATTAACATTACATTCAAATACTCACATTTGTACATGCATTAGCACTCTGGACACCTTAGAAACAAATCCTTTAATTACTTTTCAATGCAAGTGATATTAGTTAAGATTAAATGTGTGTCTATCATTGCAGAAGTTAAGGGTTCCAGTGATTAAACTTTGCAGATTAATAATACAGTTAAATATATAAAGTTTTTATAAATGTGTCATTCTCAAGTGCTAATCACAGCAAATAACTTCTGGAAGAACAGTGTGTATTTTTGAAGCTACCTATGTTTAGTCAATTTCAAATTATAATAAAAGTTGATTACAATTTGATATATCAAATTTCTACTCTCAATACTAGTAACTTGAAGCATCATCTTTAAATTCTTATTCATTTAATTCAATTAACTCAAAAATTTTTAAGGAAAAGATTTCTTTTGGAGAATCAAGAATTCTTTCCATCTTGAAAAGATAGTTTAACACTATACCAACACTTTCAACTAAAAATTTCATAAGAAGAAAAACTGTGATATATTTATATGTAATGTTAAACGCAAATTATATTTGATCCAGCCTTAAAGCATGAAGAATATGAAAAACTGTTTAGAAAATACTCTATATATATTTATATATATATTTATAGCCTATATAAGGGTGTGTGTGTGTTAAACTTCACCTTTATTATAATTAAATAGAGAAATTTAAATGTAACAAAAGAATCTCAAATGGGTGGTAAATATCCACTTGCTATTGAACTTTCTTTCTTGCTCATGAAGCGATTGGGGTGGGTGTTCTTGGGCAGCAGATGGCTTGCCTCCATATGGTGGTTCATCTGCCCAGATTCTGTGTTTTGGCTTCCCTGTTTCTCTCGGGACATGGCATTGCCTGCTTCCCTCCAAGGGATGGAGAGAGACAGCACGTTGGAGGTTGTGGATGATATATTTACTTCTTAAATTCTGAATGTGGAAAGGATGTACATTTTTCCTGATAAGATTTCCCTGCTGTGTTTAAAATAATATTTTAAAGTATACTACTTTTCATAGAATGCAACAAATATTTATATGCATGGAGGCACAAATGTTGTCTTTTTTCTTTTTAACTTGACAGTTGGGTGATACAATGATGAACTTAGCTTTCCTTTTTTTAGAGAGATAGGTGACTACTGAATGACCCAGACAAGAGAATGAATCAGATGCAAGGAATATTTATATAATTTTTAAAAATCAATGTAAAGCATGTCACAAAATTGTTTCTGGTCATAAATGATTTAATAACCACTAACTTACAATTTTGTGTGCTTATCCATCAATTTTATATTCAGAAAGTAATTATGCAATAGTTGGCGGGTAAGAGTATTAATGATTGTAGTTAGAAACATGACTGACTACTTTCTATATATTCTTCCTATAGTGAAAAGAAAAACCATGAAGAGATAAAATGATGTTTATTTTATTTTCACATAAGATTTTTTAAAAAATCAAAAGCAAATATTTCTTTGTTGAAGAGAATTCTGGAGCAAAAGGAGAATTAATGCTGTGTATGACAGGTTAGGTTTCCTGCTTTTGATACTGTTTAGTACTACTAGTTAATTTAAGGTAAAGGAGTTCTAGAAAAAGAAACAGAATTGACATAAATAAGGGTCCCGTATGTCTTTCTTGGTTTTACTCTAAGGCCACTGCTATCAGTTTGTGTCAAAAGCATCTCAATGTGTACCTGATATGATGCTAAGAGGCAAGTAGACTTGGCACTGTGTTTCATTATCTTGTAACCCACTGCTCTTCATTGCCATTCTTCTGTCCCTATGTACCAGGAAATTTTTCTTTGAGCTTCTGTATGAAGGATTTAAATTTATGTAAAAAATCATAGTTTAAAACAAATAAAACAAAATATTGAAGGAATCATAAAAAGTGCCCTCCTGAAAAATACTTAAAAGCACCAGGCAGGTTAAGATTCACTTTCAAATTCTCATCAATGAATGATTTGATCATTTTAAATCACATGCTCCAGTCTAGAAATGAAAGCAGTGATGTGTATACATCAATTGGTCATTTCCTAGAGAAAAATTATCTAATATAGCCACAATTGTCCATAGTACCCTGTGGTGGAGGAGACAGGACAAAAATTTGACAATTGCTTGACACTTAAAAGTTTTACCTTATCAATATTAAAAACACATAGTGTAGCAAATACAGTAAAAATTCTGCAGTTGTGAGTGCTAGAAAATTTTTGGCCTATAATCATATGACATTTAAGAATTTTATTTTAACATTTTAGTAAAACTTCTATAATTAATTCAACACAAATTGAGATTTATTTTTGTAAAGCAGAAATTAATTATAACCACAATGATTCTACTTGGGTTTTAGCTTGCTTTTGCCTGAATATTGATATTACTAGCTAGCATTTCACATTTGGCCAAAATACATGCTGGGCATATTTCACTTCAGCAAGTAGTTTCTGCTTAAACTGAAGCATTGTTAAAGGATTAGTCAGACATGGAGGACATTGTAGTCTTACAAAGAGTTTGGGCTTTATCTTTTGTATAATTTCACATTTTGTGTAAGGTAAAGAAAAGTGAAGAGTTTTATTGTTGATAAGAAATACAAAAATACATATATCTATAGATAGATAGATCTGGAAACACCAAGTATACCCATTCATTTTATAGTAAGGAACATCAAATTTCAACTGTGTTCCTAGAACCATAGTACTTTTCTAAAGATTCTACAAACTCTAAGATTTAGGCAAAAATTCTGTGATGGAATTCAATAAATAAAACATTTATGTTAAAAAACAAAAGCATTTTTATGACACTGAGTCCTAGATTTATGAGACCACTCAAGCATCTCCCACTGTTTTCTAATCATGCCATTGAACCACTTTGATTAAACTAGTCATAAAAGTACTTTCTCCTTTCATGATTTCCTTTTTGAGCTACATTGTTTTAGATGTAGGCAAAATGGATTTCTGTTCAAATGCTCAACAGAGTTGTCATTTATTACCCTATCAAAGAACACTTCTATTTTGAGGAGTTTGTTGGAACTTAGATGAGATTATTTTAGAAATCTGAATTCTTAGAACCCTTTGGTTAAACTGGACATAGTACTGTCATTCAAAGGGAAAAATAAGTAAAGAAGAAAAGGTAAGAAGGAGAGAAAGTAAAATTATACAGAAAAGATTAAAAGGAGAAAATAATGATCAAATATTTTCTCACGAACTTATCCTTTATCCCTCTAATACTTTGTCCCACACATTTCCAAGTTTCTCTGAAGGCATTTCTTAACATTTCTTTTTTCAATGAAGTGCATTCCTGTGTCTGCCTCCAGGTCTTATCTCCAGTCAAACGTTTCAGGCTTCACTTCTGTCTTTTCTATAAGACATCTCCAAGAGAAAGGAAAAATTCGTCTGCCTCTAACTATGTGTATTTGCATTTTATCGTTTAAGTAGGCAAATATTCAATCCTCTTTTTTCAAGATGTTTTGTGGACTGAGAATTATGATTCACTTTATCTAATTGGATAAATATCTAATAGAATATTTGTAGGACTGAAAATTTATTTGATGAATGTATTTAGGCAAAATTGGCGATATTCTGCCAAGATCTGGTATTTTCTCAAAAATAATTATGAAGTATTACTTTGAATGCATTTTTTAAGGCTGTATTCACAGCTATCATTTAATCACAAATATAACCATTTAAAAAATTCCATGACTAATAAATCGTAATCAGTCTGCTTTGGGTAGAGATAGGATTTAAAAGTACGGCTTCAGCCTCCTCCTTTCTGTTCTTGTTGCTTTTGGGATCTTCCATCGCCATGAACTGTTGTCCTCTGCCATGCCACCCTGCCTTTGAGCAAGTTGATTAAGGACTGAAACCTTCACAAACTGTGAGCTAAATAAACCTTTCCTTCCTTAAAAAAAAAAAAGTACAGCTTCAGACATTATTTCAAAACAATAATAATAATATACCAAAATCTAACATGTTTCACAGCCCCCAAAATATGATACCCACAAGAAACTTATAAAATGATTTTTATATTATTAAATAAAACTTAACATGACCTAATACACACTAATTACCAATCTGATCAGAACTAAAAATAGTAGTAGTCACTCTTATTAGAGTCCAAATAGAGGTTTGAATTTTATCTGTGATTTTGAGACTGAAATAAACTATTTATAATATATCATTACTGATAAGAATTTATGTTGTTGTATGCAGCTATCAGAACAGACATGTAGTTCTTGCTGCCAAAAAGTGACAGAGGTTTGTACATTCCACATGTCAGAATGATGGTTTCATCCCACATCACGACATCTGCTTTTGGTAAAGTTCTTGTAGTCTTGTGTAGCACACTGCAGATATTTTAAAAAAGAGAGAAAATTCTTGTCAAAACAAAATTGTCATTAATTTTGATATCAATTATGTTTAAGAGACTAAATTTTTTGCATAAATAATCACTAAGGAATAATTGTTTAAATATTCATTCTAATCACCTACATTTTCTTCCAGTCCTAAATTTCTAATCTCAGTGAATTCAGATAAATCGTGGCATTTCAGAATAACAGAGATGTTTATCACTCTATGTCCATAGCAGCAAAGAGAAGGAACTCTAAGGCTGAATTTAAAGGCTCAAGAAATAACTTCTAGAAAAATAAGCTGAAAACAAAAATTTAACAGAACACGGACTCAAAGAAATTTAAGCAATTGACTTAGGTAACTCTAGTTCATTTTCTAGATAGCAGCAATATTCAGAAAAATGACACACTGCTTTTAATGAAGGAACTGGTGTCATCACTGAGAACTGTCATCACTTTAACTTCTCTGCACTTA
>RJWT010026686.1:0-15741 GCA_004365215.1 Cuniculus paca | reverse complement strand
AAAAGCATCCAGCTTTCATGTTTACTTTATGTATGAACCTGTGATTTTGAGTAAGGGATTTAAACTTAGCACAAAACTTGTAAGATAGGACTTATCCCATAGAGTTGCCGCGCACTACACAGGAGAAGGTTGTAAGTACACACTCCCAAGCTTTCCATGCGGGCGAGGCTCTCTGAAGTCTTATCAGAACCAAAATCAATCCCAAATAACCCAATACACAACCACGATCTCATGTGCACTAGGTTATACACTTCATGTATGCCATATATATATCTACATGCACATACATGCACATACATGTGCATAGCTTTTAAATAAATAAGTATCTATCTATCTATCTATCTATATATATATATATATGGAGGGAGGGAGGAAGAAGAAGGAAGAGGAGGAGAAGGACAAGGAGAAAAAGAAGAAAAGAAAATGGAGAAGGAGAAGGAGAAAAAGGAGCTGGGGATATAACTCAGCAGCATAAACGCCTGCCTGGCAAGAGCAAGGTCCTGAGTTTGAGTCCTGGTCCAAAAAGCAAAGAAAAAAAGGAGGAGGAGGAAGAATTCTATTCATTAGAAAGGCTATTAACATCACAGTATGCCCTGACAGTTTCACCTTAGAATTCTTGTAGTAAAAGGACCTGCATTGAAATAGTTTTTTGTTTGTTCATTGATAAGAAAAAAGTCATCACTTCATGGAAACACAATTTCATGAAGTACAGTATACAAATATAATCACAACGAACTGGTTTTGTCTTGAAATAGAAGTCATATGCTGAAGTGGAAATAAAGCAAACTGAAGTAGAAATCAGCTTCATATTTGGATATGAGCAGTTACTTCAATAATTAATGCTCTGCATCATTAAAACTGGAAGGATATCCTAGCTTCTTAGTAATTTTTATTAGCACAAAGAATATGTATTTTCCACAGTCTTTTTTTTGTGAAATGAGCACATGCACAATGTTTTTATGAGAATTAAAGTTATGCAATGAAAGACTCTTAAAAAACATGTTTGGCATGTGACAGGTACCAAAATATTCCTTGTCAAGTTTGATCTGACACAATAATTTCTCCATTTCTGGAATGCAAGTTCATCTTCCAACTTTGCTCTTACTGATGTTAGATTCTTCTGAAAATGTGAAGGTTGTTAGGAGAACTCTTTGTGATCACTTTTCTCAATGACAGGGAACTTCTCAACTTACACTTCAAAGGCACTTTGGAACCATGAATCACGTGTGTGTACTCCATGGTAGAAACCTCATTTAAGAAACACCAACTAAGCTAAAGAAATAGTTTGAAGTTAAGTGAAAGTCTTTAAGTAAAATATAACATGGTATAAATCTATATGGCCACAGGTCCTTTTCTACTAAAGAGAGTAGAAATACTGTAAATAAGTCATGTTATACCATCACTAAAGTTCGACTACTAACAGAGATGGAAGCTTTGAGAAAATTCAGTTTTCCAAATACACAGTAAAATAATTTATATGTCTTCAGACCAAGACACTATACTAAGACTATGGAGACTGCTATAATTCAGACCTTAAACCCCAAAAGCTGCTGCTGTGTTAAGGGACTGGTCCTCAGATAGGTATTTTTGGGAGGTGGTGGACTCTTTAAGGGGCGGAGTCTAATGGGAGGTCTTTAGGTAATTGGCAATGTTCCCTTGAAGTGGAGTGTGCAATCTTGGTCCCTTTCTTTCTGTTTTGCTTAACAAACATGAGGCGAACAGCTTTGCTTCACCACCTGCTTCCCAGTTGTTCAGCCACACCACAGATTCAAAAGCAGTAGATCCACCAGTTCAGCAAAACTATGAGCCAAAATTAACCTTATGTCTTTATAAATAGTTGATCACCTCAGAAGTTTGTAATGGAGACAGAAAAGTGATTGACATAGAGTCATGTAAAGAGCTTAGTAACTTTGTTCCATTGTTTTGACTGTGTCCTCTGGACCTCATCCTCATACCAAGCTTCTTATCAACATATTTATGTAAAATATATTTAGGGTTTTCTTCAACTTGTCTTTGGAACTAACTGCTAAAAAAGGGGCACTGTTACTTTGCCTGACATAGTTCTCAGTTTGGTGTTAGTGCTGTCTTTTTCTATGGCCCTTTTGGTTCTCCAGTGTGGGCCATTGTAGAGGGAATGGAAGCAGAATCACACTGCCTTGATCTCATTCCTGCTGTTTTTCTAATTTGACATGATTGTTTTCATCTCAAAACAAATTTCAGATGAAGTTATGTCTAGTATAGAGGAGGCATTTAATAAACATTTGTTAAATGAGTGAAGGAAAAATAATGAGTCAGTTGAGAGTGTCTCACACCGCATCTCCCCCATTCCGGTCAAACCCCTCATGTGTTGATCTCTCCTTTTCTCTCTGAACCTCATACTTTCACGTCTGTCTCTTTTGATCAGGGTTTGTTGTCACCTTTCTTCTAACCAGTCATCCTATAAAACTTCCAAATCCTGTGCAATGTTATTCCAGGTTGTGTAATACCAACTGATCAATCAAACTTCCCTTCGTAATACTAATCTACAATGGTGTCTCAGTTCCCTTGTCACTCTGTGCATACATTTCTAACCAGCTTGTTAGTAATGAATCCTATAAGACTTTAACAAACTGGGGTGCTGCTGCTGGTGGTGGTGGTGATATTTTGTGATGTTAAAGACTTACGTAGTTTCTTCCAAATCTCACCTATTTCACTCCCAAACTAGGTTAAACAAATTCACAAGTATCATAGTGTTCTAGAAAAAAAATATTGCAATGCTGGCTGTCTGACTATTAACATTAAAAAGGTTTTATTTGGCTTAACCTGACTGAATGGCTCACTACCCCTCAAAGCCTCCTCTGCAGCCTTTCTCTAGCACTCTGAGGGAAGTGTTATGATTACAAGGGACTGCTTTAGCTCTGAGTGCAGCTCGGGATTGTAAATGATGAATTTTTGTTTTGTTTTCTTTAGAACATGTGCATAGTGCTTTCTGCATATTAGTCCCACTTTTAAATATTAACTGATTTGAAGTTCAGAGAAATGCTATGACATGACATTATTAGTAGGCTCATCTTACAGATGTGGAAATGGAAACTTGCAGGTGAAACATTTTAAATAACTTTTTCAAGGTCTCATAAGTAGTAAGCAACACAGCTGGGCTGTGGACCTGGGGAACATTACCCCAGAGGCCGTGCTTTTAACTCTTCACAGCTCTAGAGGGAGTGAAGATTTTCTTTTCCTCGAGAGAATGCCTGGGAATGTTTGAATGTTTAGATTCTCCCTTCCCCAAATCTCTTTTTTCTGGCACTAAGAGGGTTTTAATAGAGGAAAACATATAAATGATTTGGGGCAATTTAAACAGAGAGAGAATTTATTGAAAATTGGCTTATTTGAAAGAACCTTCAAGAATTCTACAGAACTGAACTGGAAAGGGGGCAGGAAGGAAAAAAGGCTAAGCACCGAAGTTACACCAGAGGCTCAGTCTGGTGAAGGCACTGCAGCTGCTGCTGGACATGGGGTGCCAGAGCTTTCATTGCGGTCACCACTGTGATGTGCACATCACTGTTGCCATGGAAACCCAGTGCTATTGCTGATGTTACTTTTCTTACCTCTTCCGATCCAAGTCTGAATCTGTGATGCTGATGGGTCACCCCAGGTCACACATCCATCCTCGTCACATTCCATGGTACCAGAAGGCTGGAAAGCCCCCATCCTTTCTCCCCTCTCCCTACTCCTCCTTCTTTTCTTTCTTGAGACAGAGTCTTGCTATGTATTTCAGGTTGGCCTTGAACTCATTGTGTAGCCCAGCCTGATTTTGAACTTGCAATAACCCTCCTGCTTCAGTCTCCCTACTTCTGAGATTACAGGTGTGCAACACCAAATGCAGGTCAAAGTTTAACTTATAAATCATATTACACTTCTTAAAATCTTCTTTTTCTCTTACTCTTAATATCTCAGATTCAGAAGCTTCATTCCATAGCTTTCTCTTACCTCCTCCTTGACATCAGCCCACCCGGGACCCTGTTTTTCTCCTGCTTTGGTGTCTGTACACTACTGTTTCATTTTTCTGAGAATAAACTGCCATTCTTTCTGCTGTAATCCATATCTCCACTTCTCCAATGCCCACAGTCACAGGGTCCTCAGATTATCTTGATCTGACAAAAAGCATAAGATCGTTCTAAGAGTTTAACTCATTTAATCCTAATAGCAAATTTACATGAGAAACTATAATTATTTTCAATTTGCCAACTTAAGATAGAGAAAAATTAAATAACTTGCCCAAATTTACATAGATAATAAGAGTAAGTCTCAAATTGAAATTCAGGCAATCTCCATTAAGTAAAACCTATTAACCTCTTTTCTGAATTTTTTTTTGTATAGGCCAGAAACATACACACTATTCATTGGGTCTGACTTAATCTAACCTCTTTATACTTTTTCTATTGGTTCTCTTTCCAGTTCCAGGTAACAGAAAACGCAATTCAAGTTGTGTAAGGATGACGAACACTTGGATAGTTCATGAACCTGAAAAGTGGCCCGGGAGAGGGTGGGTTTCCACCACAGCTCAATTTCAGGCTCATCTGGTCTCATCTGCACTCTGACTTCCTAGGTCTACTACATCATGCCATCTTTGGCATGCTAGCTGTATGCTCAGCCTGATGGTCACATGGGTGCTGCAGCTGAAGTTGAAGTCAGTTGGAAAGAGAGGGTCTCTGTTGAGATAGCACTCATCGAAGTACTCTTAGTCACTGGACTGGGATCACCAATGGGTGGAATGATGAAAGGGTCAGTTCCCAAAGGACACCCAAAACTGTTGCCAGAGAAAGGAGAAAAATGATGGCCCTTACTGTAATTCGCAGCACTGCTTCAAATGTAACTCGGGTTTGTTTGTTTAATACACCCTTCGCCTTCTTTCACCAGTCAAACCAAGGACTCACCATTCTTTGTCTGTTAGTTGTTTATTTTGTTTTACTCTGCTACTCAAATTTCCTCTATCCAGTCTTGTAGACTTTACTCTTCACATAGATGAACACCCTATACTCCCTTCATCTCCTGGATGAGAATGACTCTTTTTCTGACTTCTATTTAATGAACAAGGTCCAAAACCATTTGCATGCCTGCCCCTTTCCAGCAGCCTATATGCTGTTTAAGGACAGCACTGCGCATCTTCATTGTAACACATTAACTACTGCATAGCAGCTACTAAAATATACTAACCTCATACACTTATCAGCAAAGCTTGTCACCTTGGGATTAGGTGGAGAAAAAAGACAGTTGAGACAGACAAGCGGACAAGTCAAGAGTGTAAAAAAATTGAAAATGTAGTTGTATTGTTTTGTTAGTGAGACTAAAGGTGGAAAAAAAAGGGAATGGAGGGCAAATTGAGAAAACAGGCAGGTGTCAAGAAATTTATAGTTGTAATGAACTTGAAAGGCAGGTTTAATCAGAGTGATGATGGAAAGAAAGAAGCTTGTAGTTAGAACCAGACATCTCATAGCTTATTATTTCAAAAATGAATCTGAGTAGATAGTGATGCAGGCTATGCTACAATGGCTTGAAAATGAGGAAACAGATTCAAATTGAGGTTAAAATAACAGGAGGCAGGATAACTGAGTTGCAAAAAACCAAACCAAACCAAACCAAACAAAAAAATCCCCCAGCTTTTGAAATCAGAAAGATCTTGAAAGATATCTCAGCTTCCTTACTTAGTAACTGTGCGAAGTCAAAGTTGAAAAAAAAAACACCATTTGTTTCAGTTTTCTGATGTACAGAAAGGGAATCATGTCTATTTGTATGGTTCTTCCATTTGTATGGGGCATTCATGTGGACCGAAATCAATTTATGACATTTTACAATCATTTTTATTACATTGTTACTGTAGAGCAGGTTTAAGAACTATGAAAACAAAGACCTTGAACCACAGTCAAGTCTGGTTGGATGACTGAAGGCACTCTAGAGAGGAAAGTTGTGATTCAGGAGCTACAGCACTCAGTGCACAGAGAAAAGGCCCAGGAAGGTAGAAAATGAGCTAAGCCCTTTGACTGCAGGCAGGAGGCTAAAGGAGGCACTCTTGATGGATGAGTGTTGACCACAGCCTGGAAACGGGTATAAAGAGCCAGGAGAATAAGAACTTTTTCTGGTAGCCCCATGGTCAGGAGAGCAGGGTGAGCACAAATACAATGATCTTTGATACAGTCAAAAACAAGGACATTGGAAGAAAGACAGAGTGCTGAATGAGGGCACAAATGAAATGAAATAAAAGGAAAAATGAGATGGGGTGGCTAGCAGAGTGTGCATCACTCATTTGGAGCCTGCAGGGTAGGGGACAAACAAGACTTATGAACTTCTCCTGTGGCCTGCTGAGTAATCAGTGCGTGCAATAGATTCAGGCTTAGTTAAGGCAAAGTGTGAAAGGGATGTCTCTTGACACAGGAAATCAAATGGAGAATAGCCAAATCTTGGAAACAACCCAAGTGTCCGTCAATCGAGCAATGGATAAAAAAGGTGTGGTATTTTTATACAATGGAGTATTACTCAGCTGTAAAGAAAGAGTGCATCGAGGCTTTTATAAGTAAATGGACGTGGCTTGAGACCATAAGTGAAATAAATCAAACTCACATGTGTAAATATCGTATTGTCTCCCTAGTGTAAGAAACTGAAAGAGTAAATATGATCCATAATCTGCAATAAATATTGTGCAAGGGTAAGAAATTGCTCAAAGAGGAAAAGTAACTGGGACAGGAGAAAGGAGGAAAGAAGGAAGGGAAAAGGAAAAAGACATTAATTTGTATATATATATATATACACATAAGATACTTAAAATGACTATGCTACTTCCTGTATTAGTTATTGGAAAAGAACAGTTAATACTCATATGACCAGATCAGTTTTGCAGGTCTATACCTGGTAATCTAAGCAACCCTATTGAAGGTAACAGTATGCAATGTCACAACCATTGTTAAATTCCTAGCATCTTGTTTTGTAAACCTCTGCTGTTATTGTTTTGGGTTTGCTGTTGTTGTTTGTCTCTTCTGCTTTTTGTTTTTCTTTTCTGTGTCTTTTTTTCTCTTAAATAAATAAAAAAAGGAAATCAAATGGAGAGTCACTTCAATACAATTATATATTTTCCAGTCTTTTCAAATACTGACTCGTCATCATTTTTCCTGTCCCCATTTCACTTCGTCTCCATTCTTTACACGTCCTTACTTACCTTTGTGCTGCTCCAAATGGACTTGTTTTGGAAGAGGAATGAAGAACACTCTGGTACCTTATGTATCCTGTCTCAGACCAAGAGCTGCCTTAGCCCAAACAAATTATGACCTGATCATTCTTTGCCACGGGCTAAGTACATCCCAGAAATCCAGACAGGAAATACTTGGAAGAGTTGATACAGTAATTATGGAGGGGCATTTCCTCAGATGACTCTGAAATGATTCATGACTCTAAGTTATGCTGACTGCAAAGGGCCCATCAGTCATTGTACAGAGCAGAAAGAGGTTGGTTTCAAAAGCTTGAGAAAAACCAGAAGCCAGTTCCAGAAAACCGGAACCAGTCAAGTAGCTCATGTTCCACAGCCTGTCTTGACTAGAAAAGAATTATTAAAAACATACTTTTTCCTTTTTAGAAAGCCCAAGAATCACAGTTGTTGTGTAGTAAACAGACTTTTGCAAAGGAAGTCCCTTCTTCTAGCATTTAAATCTTCTTTGTTCCTCCCTTGTAAAAGAAGAGTAACTTACAATGAAGAACTATTCATTTTCCAATAAAACTTTGAGCTATCGTAGTCTGGGAGTTAGCTGTCTGGTATCAAAAACATCTGAATGTGGATGTGTTCATGGATGGGGCAATTGAGCTTTTGGATTTACAGCATAAAAGCAAGCACCATAAAAACTTCAGTCACCCTTAACTGTTACTGCAAAAGCAAACCTTCTCAGATTTTATGGGTAGAATGTGGTGGCTTTTGACTCTTAGGTACATCATGCTGGGATATCACGCTACTACCTAACACTCATAGTTACCAACTTTAACTGCTGCCGCAGCGTCTACCCTTCTGATTGTTCGACTAGAAAAGGGAAACTCAGGAAAGTTAAATCTCGGTTCACAAACGCTATGCTCTCTATGATTCTGGCGGTAAACCGAACTGCACAAGAACCAGATCAAATTTCCCTGTAAGGTCAACGTTGAACCTAACCACTGAATTTGAATTTTCACGTTCTGTAACTTCTTCGTTCTTTCCAAATGAGATTAATATTGTTTTTTACTTATTTAAACAATGTAGGTTTCAAAAAAATATGAACATTGCACAAGCAATGTATGTATAAGGAACTGTAGATGTGGAATTTTAAAACAATTTCTCATCAACTGTATACTGACTATAACACATGTAGACCTTTTTGTTTACTCCAGAACAAAACTACAAACATTTTTATGTCAAAAACAGTCATGAGAAACAGAGAGCAAGTTTTCCAGACACTTCTTTGAATTGATGCGGTAGGTTGAAAGGTTTTGACCAGGTGTTCACGTTGTGATGGCCATGTTCCCCTTATGGAATAATTACGGAAAAATACATTATGACTTCATTTCTAAGTATCTTCTTTCCAAGCTGATACTAAATGAGGATACATTGGAACATGTAAATCAATTAGCAATTTGAATTAAATTAAGCAGCATTTAGGAAGCAGAACAGTTGACTTTAAAACAACCATTTTCAAACTATTTTCATATATCCTCCAGCCCTGGGCAGAATTACTTGGGTTTACAGAACAAGCGTTTATAGCAGACATTTTCTCACTCAGCCTTACCACTCCTGGTGCTTATGATTTCTGCCTCATCCTCTCGTTTTACAGTCTTCTCTGACGCAGGCATCAAGTTACCTGCCTCAATGTGATGTCCCAATACATTTCTCAGTGTTGGGTCAGCAACAGCCTCTCTCTCATTAATTGTTCTTTCCCCCCAGACACCTGTCCTCTGATCTTTGAACTGAACTTTGAATGTAAAATTTGGAATAGGACATCAGCATGAGATGCCTTTGGAAGATCACACTTTTAGTGATTATTCTTCAAAGTTAAACTCTTGCGATTTCAAGTACAGTTTAAGTTATACTGATTACAGACTTTTCTATATTTTGAGGCACACAGGCAAACTCAACCAATGTAAAAAATGAACAGCAGAGGGAGAGAGGACTGAACATGAGGATTATACTTCTGAGGCAATGGTAGGAGCTTAATGGCCACAAAAAAGGCTAGAATTTAGTGAAGAGTGCCAGGGAACAAGCTAACCAGTTGCGTATTTTTTGAGTAACAGTTTGATCTTGTGCAATGTTGTATATCCTATTTGATACCTATACTGTTTAAATAAATGAAAAGCAATCTCACTTGGAAAGAATGAAAAAGTGACAAGATGTGAATGTGGTGGGGTAATACGAGGGATTTCACCCAGCGCTCTTTCACTGAGCTACATCCTCAGCGCTTTAAAAAACCCTTTTTAAATTTTAAGATAGGATCTTGCTATGTCAGTAACTTGTTCAGATTTGGCTTGAACTTGTGACCTTCCTGCCACATTTGATTCAAAGAAAATACACAGCTCATCATTCAGTTGATTTCAGATATGTGTGCTGTTTCCAGTGGTTCTTTTCTTGTTGCATGTCTTGGGCATCTTTTGGGTTTCATGCCTATTTTATCAATTCACCCCATGCTCTTCTTGTAGAGCAATCTGCTCATTTCCTGTCAGGAGATAGCATCTCTGTCCTCACACTTGGAACTGGATCCCTCGTGTCTGTCATACTCCAGTGTGAAACTGTCCTATGTAATTTCTAAGACTAGACTGTAAAAGGAGAGACTGCTTATTTCTCACTCTTTTTTTTGGAGCATTTGCCCTTGGGATCCAGACTTCATGCTGTGAGGAAGCCTGGGCCACATGTGGAGGCCTTGAATTTGTGGATCTGGCTGACAGATCAACTGAGGTCCCAGAGGTCAGGCAGCATTCACTACTAGTCATGTGAGGAAGGAGGTCCTTGGGTAGACACTGGGACCGGATGCCAACTGGCTGCAACTTCGTGGAAGTCTGCGGAGTAAGAGTATTTCAGGTCTGTGCGGTTTTGCTGCCAGCCCCCAGAACTGCAGAAAGTCTTCAACAATTGCGGTTGTTTTATCCTCCTGCGTTTATGGTGGTTTGCTGTGCAAGACATTAGAGCTGAACTCACTCAAATGATAAAAGCAAATGTCTTACTTGTAGAAAAGGAATGAATGCAATGTGGAAATTAAAATTTAAAAATACTGTACATTACATCAAAACAGAAATGTTGGTAGAGAACTTGAAAAAATGAAGATTGCATTCATTCTATATTTCCCACTAGTTTCTTTTCTGTAAAAACATATAAGCAATAAACCATGTCATCATGATTCCATTAGCAGCCACTCTTGTCTGTTCCTTCCAAGTAGGGCGATCGTACTTTCTGATTTCCTGGGACAGGCTCTGCCTATTCCTGGGTAGCATTACTATTAATAATGCCTCCTGTGCACCTTTTTATTCCCTGAAGGATCCTGGTTTGGAAAATAGGCTATATAGCTATTGTGGTCTAAGAAATTAACCAAATACTTGGCCATGGAGCATGTTACTTCCTGAAGTTTTCTCACTCAAGTTGAAATGATAGTAAATATTTGAAAATTGCTTTGTGTTGCCTAACCTAGTGAGACCCCATCCACAGAACACTCCGTGTGGAAGGCTTGATGGCTAGACTCTCCATGTCTTGCTCAGGGGATCTGTGAATTTTTGGGTTACCTGCTTGTTCCTCGTAGTTGCACCACATTTATAGGAGCTGCTAGGTGTGATCAAACCATATGGTGAGTGTTTAAATAAAAAATTTTTTAAAATTATTACAGTAAAAGACACATTGCTATTAATACCCCTCCAAATACTGCCACTCATCCTAACACACTCACTCCATCGTTCTTGCCACTTGCTGAAGCAGCTTTGCAAGTCCTCTTTCATGAGTGTCTTTTTGTGGCTGTCTTGTTGTTCTGAATCAGTTCAAAATGTTGATGGCAATTTCTGTCAAATAAAAACACTATAGTTTGTCCTCTTCCACCTTAGCAGACCCAGTGCTTTCTCAAAGTCAAAATGACCATGAAAAGTAGATGTTCAGGTTTGACCGAGGACATTGAGTTACTCATGACAGCACAACTAGACACCCAAGAAAGAGGACTTCCAGAACTGCTTCAGCAAGTGACCAGAATAATGGGATGAGCGTGTTTGAAGCAAGTGCAAGTATTCTGAGTGGGATTGATGGCAATGTGTCTTTAACCATAATAATTTTTAAAATTTAAACTTTTCCTGTATTTGTTAGTCATATCTTGCGTGTGTCTACCATGAAGTCATGCTTTGGGGAAACATGATAGGAGATGAGGGCAATGATCAAGAAAGTACCAGATACAGTCAGCAGGATTTATTTGTTCCAGAAACACCCTGTGACTCTCACAGCATCCTCCTCTGAGGCATTGTTACATGTCTTATGACAGACCTCAAAGAAATAAGGAGAAAATCTTGAAGTACTGAAGCCCTGAAGCAATCATTTACTACCTAGATTGGATTCTGCCTTACTAAAGAAAATGGAAATAAAAGTCCAAAGTCAAGAGAGCTTATAGAAATGCCAATATTAATCCTGTAGACTTAGACAATTTTATACTGGGGGAAAATGAAAAGGAATCTCAAAGGTTGTGGAGGCTGCTACTCTCTGTTCAGGATGAGGTTCAGACAGCTATTTATTTTCCTTTGAAAAGTACCCAGAGTTCTCCTCTTGGTAACTTATTTCAAAGTCTAAAACATTTTGCAATCATAAAGTTCTGACACACATAGATTTCTTTTGTATAAAACGCTGGCATATATCTCGCCTCTGGCACTGGGGAGACAAAATATACTGAATTTTTACTTAAGATATATAATTAAAATCTATAATAGCTGTAGTTAATTTTAAATTTTTGTCACATTCTCATATCTTTTTTTTTTCACATTTCAATTATTTTGGATGAATTTTCTAATCAGACAATTTTCTCAGCTCTCTGTTCAGTTTTGGCAAACTGCACAGGAGACCCTGCCTTTGTTTTTATCAAATGTGTTAATTCATCATCTTAGTATAGTGTAATTTCCTGATGTAATAGTGCGGCTTATTTTATCTTTCATGTGAAATAGTTTATTGACAGAATACTCTAGGCCCAGAGCAGGACTTAAATTCATGAGTATGCACATGAGGAGATTTCCACTGAAATAGCCTCAGCTCTTTGCTGATCTCAAAAAATACCTCCTTTATTTCAAATATTTAGGTAACATTTTGATAGCTTTCAATATAATTTTAATTCTTTAAAGTAATCACAAATGTTCTAAAATTTAAAAATATCTTATAATCATATGCTCACAATGTTTACAAACACTAGATACACTGCACATATTCAGTTCAGAATTACACATGCATTTGTGTAGTTAGTGTATACATGCAGAACATATGAAATGAAAGAACCAAGGTATTATACAAAGGACAGTGGGACTATTATGGCTGGTATCTACATGTCTCTCCAAACCTTATACAGTCGTGGGTGGGGGGTTTTGAAGGCGGCTGAATTGGGGTGCGTGAACACAGATGAAAGGTGTGACATAGGGATTAAGGGTGTGGATAATGGAAGCCCCAACCTGGGTGTGGGTGGTGCCAATTAATAGGCTTGTAGCCTGGATGAAATACAAAGGGAGAAAGGGAAGGTAGGTTTGCTGCTGGTCCTGTGGGTGCTTGCTGTCTTCTGCCTGCCGTGGACTGTTTCCCCTCTGCAGTGCTCCCCGACCATGGTGCCCTGCATTGGAGCCAACCACTATGGATTGAAACCTCTACAAACTGTGAGCTGAAATAAACCTTTCCTCCCCTAACTCGTGGGTATCAGTATTTTGCCCCAGCAATGACAAAAATAACTAAGCCAAAGACTTAGCCTGTTTTCTTTATTTGTGGTCCCTTAAGTATGGTAAAATCCATTAACACAGAAGAGCCTCCATTGATAAACACGGGTCCATGTCTGCCTGGTTCTGTAAATGTAGAATATAGAGTCACACGCACTTGTTTAAAAATTATTTTAGAGAAGCAATTTATAAGCTTTAGTGCTTTGCTCTTTTTTTCAATAATAAGGAATAAGTTGTACTTTTTCTAAGATAGTCCATAAGCCAATGTTATATTAATCCACTTTTAGTCCCTTAGATTAGAAGAGCATAATAAATAATTCAGCTAAGAAAGTACAGAATAGGAACCATAATCAACAGCCCTACATTGGCAAGGAGAGTGATTTATTTCTCATTGTGAAACATCACTTTTGAAATCTGTCAACCAGCTCGAAGGTCAACCATAAAAGTATCAATAAATATAAAACCTAGGCATCATGCTAAGAACAGTGGGGAATAATCAGAAAACATTCATTTCCTTGGCTGAGATAATGAGGCACTTACAGAAACATAATAGCTTCACCTGTTTCTTTTACAGCTCCAAGTTCAAGGATAACACCCCCTCTCGCTGTGGGAATAATACAAGCTTTGTAATCACGTTAGCTCAGGACTACATAATAGGATTAAAAAAGGTATGAAATTTGTTTAGCTGAATACCATGCCCTGGGTTTGCACTGTGAGTTGAGACCTTTATGTGAAGCTTGAAGAATTTGCTTAAGAAGTGGAGATGAGGGAGGAGGAAAGAGAACTGCCAGGAGACAGGGAGATAGGAGCCAGAGCAGAGGGATGAACTGGACTTGAACACTGCCAGAGGATTCTCAGTCATTCTTCCTCTGAGGAAAGCATCCCTGCATCCCATCCTCCTGTCCTGTTCTCTGTTCTGGAATTTTTCAATGCAAACTTCAAACACATCTCCATTTCCTGACTTCCTGCTATTGTTCCTTCTTTTCTCTGCCTTGATAGAAGATTGGAATCATGGTCAGGCACAAAAAACATGAAACTATATTTAAAAAGACAGCAATCTCCGATTTCCCCTCTTCACCTGTCAACCACTTCACACAAACAGTAACCGTATAATTTAATGCACTTTCATCTTTACAATCTTGTATGGCTTTTCACAAAAGAAATTTGTAAATCAAACCATCGTCTTTGAGGTGTTATACCCTGAAGTTTCAACTTATGATTTATACTCACCACAAAGCCATCCTTCTTTTGAAATAGGATTTGTTAACTATATAACTATATTTGATTTTATTTTTATATCGGTGAGATGTTTTATATGAGCATACATCAGAAAATATTTAGGGTTAGACACTACTTATTAATTAGTTACTTAGACAACACTTATAATAAAGGAACCAGTCACAGGAGATTCTATACTGGAAAGTATGTCTATCGTTCATTAAATCCACTTCCTCACATGGAAATCTCAACCTTTAGACTGATGCAGAGGATGGCTTGGATTTACCATAAAAGCATGAGAGGGGCCTAATGTGGTGGTGGCTCATGCCTGTAATCCCAGAACTCTGTGTGGCTGAGGCAGGAGGATTACAAGTTCTGGCCCAGCCTGGGAAATTTAGAGATTTAATAAGACCTTGTCTTAACTATAAAAAAAGGCAGGAGATAGAGCTGAGAGCGAAGGCTTTGGGTACAATCCTCGGCCCTGCCAAAAACACAAAGGACAAGAGGGTAGGGCTGTCTGTATTCAAACAGGGATTGGTTTGTAGAATTCCACTGAGCTCCCCACTGCTTCAATTCCCATCCCTTTAAAGGAAGGAATTTACCTTCTATCTCATGGTAGGAAGTCAGGCTTTAGAAATTGATGCACTGTGAACACTCAGTCCAAACATATTGACATTATCAAAGATGTATTTTGAGATAAGATGTTCCAGTTGAAAAGCCCTCAGAGGCATCTGGCTCTGCTTGCTAAGCAACATAGACATCCCTCGTTCCTTTTAGCTCTGGATAGTAACTCAATTCACAGGTCCATTTGAGAGACTGAGCAAAAGTATGGGCCCTTGCCTTTTTCAAGGCACACGCAGTGTGAAATTTTCACATTCAAACAACATAGCTGAATTCCTGGGGCCATCTGTTTATTCGTTCACTAAGCAAATATTTACTGAGCACCTCTGTGTGTGTACTGAGTATTGTCTAGACATTTGGAAGGTATCACTGAAGGCCCATCTTCCTAGGATTTATGTTTTGTAGCTTTTCCCTCATCTAACCTCCCTGTTTTGAAAATAATTAGCACACCCTCCTTGCCAAGTTGGGCACTGTAGAAATCGGAGGTCTGTTACCATCTCGCAGGGGCTCCTTGCTGGTTAAGAGAAGCCACCTGTGCAGTATGACGTGGGTGTTAATCAACATGCTATAGGAGTCAAGCATGTTTCCACGGTGCACCTGTACTCCCAGCAACGCTATGGCAACGGGGCTTTTGTGAAGATGAATGAGAGGTCCCAGACCAAGCCGCTGTGACCCTAATTCTGTCAGATGATGAAGTTTCTTTAAATATGGTCTGGCATATTTGAAATTAAAATATAAGATTTCAGCTCATGGAGAGAATAAATAAAAAAGATGATATATGTTTGTATTTTTAAAAGTCACTTTTTCTCTTTTGCCAGCTCAAAAAAACTAGTTTAAAAATGTTTTCTTAAGTTTTACATTTAATTATGATCCTATCCTATAGGACTTACCCATATTAGATTTCATTTAAATTTTTTTGTATACTGAGAATGTCAATGAAGAAAATAAAATGCACTCTGAAATAGACAGAGCAGACATGCCTTAACAGTC
>RJWT010026685.1:0-15744 GCA_004365215.1 Cuniculus paca | reverse complement strand
ATTACTGTTACTGTGTGTCCCCAAGCTCCAAGAGTTCCTCTTGTAGGGTGAGTCCGGCTCCAGGCTAAGTCGCTGCCAGCTACCACCTTCTTCTTCATTTAAGTTTTTCTTTTTACTCTCTCTTTGGGCTTCAATTCGCATTTTATATTCTTCCTTGGTCCAGGGGACCCACTTCCTTCCTTCTTGTCCTCCTCATGATGCTATATTCCAGCATCTGGACTCTTTCTCTTAGAGAGTCTGTTTACTCTGCTGCTTACTGTTTTGCCATCATCCCAAAAGTTCTTGGGGGATTTATTTAATATGCTTAAATCTTAAAACTGAGTAACTATATCAGTTTTATTATAAGCTAATTTAAAACACAAAAATATTAAAAAATTTTTTTTCTTCATGTACCAGTAGTATTAGAGATAACCCTTATATAGAGAGACATTAAAGATATAAATCATATACAGATTTAAAGGAAATCTGATAGAATGATATAAATGAGATAGCTAAAAATAATCTTACATATGAAGATAACCATTATCCAGGAGTTCTAAGAATGAAACTGTTTTAGTCACTTGGGGCTTTGATTTTCTTCGTGTTGCTCTAGTTCTACTATTGTTTTCCTAGGGATTCCATGGAAATTTTGGAACTGTGCCTCTTCAATTTCAGACGTTTCTAATTTTTAAAATGAAATTGATCAGATTGTAGTCTTTATCAATTGATTTATATAAGCATATTGCTTCATTTTTTTATTGGCTCAGAAATCCTGAGGACTTCAATGGATGAATCTTTTTTGTTGTTGTTATTTATTTGACCTGGGAATTTTGTGAACACTTTTTGGCCTATATATATTATCTGTTGTCAGTTTTCTCTGATTCACTATGTGAAAGTAGAGTTTATCATTCGTTTTGGAAGAAAAGTGATTTCTGTTTGAGATTCATACATAAAATAGATCCAAAAAATCAGAAAGATCGTTTTTGACTTCAGTTTACAAAATCAAAGGTGTTTTAAAACCTTTAGAATGCATAGGAATAGGCAGGAAGTGGGTGGAGGAATCTTGACATTTTTAAGTCTTTACTGAGGGTGTCAGTCCTAGTCTTTGGTTCATAGATGATTGCAGAAAACTGCTTCACCTCCTGGCATCAGTCTGGCTGTGATGGCATCTGGAGCTGAATGAGAGGAAAGGGTGGGAAAAGGAATCAACCTATGTGCAAGACTAAAATATTTTTCAGAAGCATTTTCAGAAGCATTTTTTTGTTAGTGGTGTTTATTTTTTTGGAATCATGTTTTTTGGCCACGTCAAAATTAAACAAACCTGGGAAGATAAATTTCTACCTTTTTTTGATTTGGTGACTTGGGATCAGGGATAGGCTGTTGATCAGATAGCTAAAGATTTATAACAATTACAATCATTTTGTTTGAATTTCCTGAATTTCCTATAACATCCAGCTTTCATTCATAGTTTAGGAGCCCTTCTAATACATTTTAATATCATGAAAGCTACATATATTGAAACCTCTGTATTTTTATGCCAAGGTGGGAATACTAATATTTCACCAATGACAATTATATTCCTTAACTGCAGATTTATGTAGGTGGAGATCTCAATTTTTGTATACTAAAAGCATTTTACTTTGCCATATATATATCTATATCTGTCAATATTTACATGTATATGTACATGGTGCTTTATAATATTTTTATAGACCTGGGAACAAACCCCGAGTATTGCACATGCCAAGCAATTGCTCTGCTTCTGACCTATATTCCTTGCTTGATAAATACTTATTGAGAAAAATTTAAGAGAAAAATCTCATGTTGTGCTGGTATTTCTGTAAATATCACTGGATAAATCTTCACTGGTGTGATGACCACAAAAATGAAAGTATGTACTTGATTAGTCTGGAAACAGAAAACAATCTGTTCATAGAAACTGCTATTAATGCTATTGAGCATGTAGATGCATGGATTAGAGAGGGGGGTCTAAGACTAAGATGAATGGATATATAAGTGTAAAGAAGGCTGAAGTAATTTGAATAATCTATTATGCAAAGACATTTATATAGCATGGAGGATTTAGATAAAATACTTTTATGTCTTGTATCTAGATGTCTACCCAAAGCCACATGCAATCACTCATAGATGGTGCTTTTCAGAACTGACTGGATCTAGGGTGTGTGATATGGGGATTAAGGATGTGTGGCACTAAATTAATAGAGTTAACATAGTTCTGGATACAGGTGAATGGTTTTACTGAAGATAGAAGCTCCACCCTGGATGTGGATATAGCTTGTTTGGGACAAAAAGGAAAGGAAGGCTCCCTTTGTAGTTACTGCTTGCTGCTGCCTTGTGCCTTCCCTATCATGACGTGAGCTGTTTGTGCTCTGTGAGGCCCCTGTACTCTACCACCTTGCCTTGAAGTCAGCCAACTATGGACTAAAACGTCTGCAAACTATAAGTTGAAATAAACCTTTTCTCTTTTAACTTTGTGTGTCATGTATTTTGTTAGCAAGAGAAAGTAAGACAAATACTAATTTATGTTGTAGAAATTTTAAATAGAATCTCTTATGTGCCAAGGTGAATAAAGATAAACTATACCATTTTTAAACTATGTGTTCTAAAACTAGCATTATGAAAACAGTTGCCACTATGTTCATAAGGAACCATTAAAGCATAGATTGCTTATGCTTCTTTCCATGTAGTACTGCAGTTTTAAAGATGTAGGTGGAGGATCTGGAAACTGCAATGTTTTGTGAATAATGGACATAAGAATATTAAAAAAAAAAAAAGGAAATTCCAAGGAAAATGCACTGCAAGACTGGCTGGATAGAAGGGTTGGAGATCAGAAAAGCTATGAGCCAAGAGGAAGGTTAAATAAGGGAAATTTATAATATAACAAGTTTATAGATGCTTGTTTGCTTAGCTTGCACAAGTTAGGGATTATAAGGTGTGTGTGAAGAAGGACTTAATGGTTTTAAAGACAAAGTGCCATATTAGTGTTCTGTTTAAAATTTTAGGAGTCAATGAGAATTTGCAAAGGTGAACACATAGTCCAGGAACTGTCTTTGGTCAATTAATGATAAAAGATTTGTGTATTGTATAGAAAAGAAGCAAAAAAGATAACTTTATGATTGATGAGGAACAAATACTTATGTTAATATGGTGAGCTTGAATTTTAGGTAGGGATTTAAATTTTATCTTGACACTTTAAATTCTTTTAGATAAAAAGTAGAATAAGAATAATGGCACTGACTTTAAAAATGGCATCTCCTGTTCACTTGTGTCCTTGGGAGTTTTAAGAGAAAAAGCAAGGAGATATGATTTATTTTCAAACTGCTCATTCAATTATGCGTGAATATATACTAAGAGTCAGAAGCAGTTCCTTAAGGTAGAAAGATGAACAAAGTAGACAAAGTCCAATAGATTTTATTTTTATAGGAGAAACACATAGAAGACAAGCAAATAAGTATATCAAGAGTATGTGAGGTATGTGATACGTAGGACTCTTGAGAAAAACACCAGAGAATACTGATTTTGGTGGATGGGCAAAGACTGTTGTTATTTTGTAAAAAGGGACCATGGAAGACTTCATAGACAAGGTGCTGCCAATAAAAGGATTTTGAAGAAATTCAGGGAAGAAATCACAATAAATCATGAAGAAGACATTCCTTACAAAGGGAATGAATATGAAGACTAATTCAGGGAAATACTTGATGTCTTTCAGAAATGTACGAGCTTTTCAAAAAAATTTTGTTCAATGGTATATAAATAAGTAAATTATCATATAAAAATAGTAATGAAAATCATTAAAACATGTTTGTGTGCATGCACATATCTACCAAAGCTAAACCAATGTATGTGTATAACCAATGTGTAAAAATAAAAGGTGGAAAAATAATATACAGGCATACTTGTCTACTGATTGGTCGTTAAACATTAAGCTATTGGGACACTGGAAAAATGGAATATTTTAAGAAAATTCTGTTTTTGTTTAAGTTGAATCTTTTTCTGTAGTTGTGGACCCAGTTCTTTGTCACTTTTTAATAATAGGTATGGTTTTGAGTGTGTGCTAGATATAGTGCCAAATAGTTTATAAATATTTTACATAGTAATTTTCTGAATTCTAAAGACAGATTCATTGCTTAATTTCAAAGCCAGTAAGTGAATGAAAAAGAATTAGAACTTTGTTTTTCAAGTAATGACACATTGCATACTAATTTACTAAAGCTCAGATGAAATTGGATATTTTTAACTTAATATCATTTATAAATTTTTAAAAATCCATGTCTACCATTTTTAGAAATTAAGCCTATAAGTAAATTTCATTAATTTATGTAGCTGTATTTCCTGAATTATATTCTTTAGAATGCTGTATAAAATATTTTAATTTTATGAAAAAAGTAATTCCACGACCAAATAAATTTTAAAAGCACTAGTTATATGGAGGTAAATAGGCTACTGAAATGTAGGGCTTCCCAGAGACTTTAAAACGTTAAAATACATTGCACATTTCCATGAGATGAATGCTTCTAAGTTATTAATAAAAGTGCTTTCATGAAATACTTCTCAATGTCTCAATGGCTAATTTACATAGCACTCAATTTTTGCCATGGCATTTTAGTTATTTCAGTTCCTCTGGGCCACTACGTTCACTGAATTCTGGAGGCTTACTGCACTCTCATGAAAATACATGCTGGCTGTTCGTTACTCAAAATAGCTTCTTTCCTGTTCTGCAGAGTTTCTCCAAACAAAAATTCAGAAGAACACAAGATGATGAACCACGAGGAGCAGTTGAAGCTGGAGGTTGATTGCACATGTGGGGCTAAAGCAAGGCAAGCCCCAAGAACATGGAGAACCTGAGGCATGCCCAGTAAACAAGCTGTTCCAGCTCTGAGAACATGAGGTGCTCAGGTGGGCCATACAAGCTCTGAGAACACAGGATGCTCAGGTAAGCCATACAAGCTTGAAAAACAGAGGGGTTGAAATTAAAATCAACCTCTGGAGTTGATTTTATTGCATTTATAAGTAAATGCAATGCAATCATTGAGCAGTTCTTTTCCTTCCATCTACAGAGAGGACTGCACCTGATTCCAGCTTTCTTTCTGTGTCTGGTCTTTATTTCTTCATCTTCTTGCAGCCCTTCATGGTCCTCACCCTGGGAAGTCTGAGAGCCATGTGGGTTGTTGTGGAATGGTACCTGAACAGGGACCTGAGGAAATTCATCATTTAGCTAGTGAGAAGGACACCTCTAGTGTGCACACAAAAGGAAAGGAGGTGTATCAATATTCTCAGTATGAAGACCATCAATATTGAGCCAGAAAGTGTATTGATATCCTCAGTATCAAGCCTATTAATATCATCAATACTGATTCCATATTAGGTATAAAACATGAGACAAGCAGGTTCTCAAGAACCACAGGTGCATATAGAAATGCTTGTTGTATTCTTGATTTCTGTATTTACTTTATATTTGTGACTTTGCATTAGGGAGTCTTATGATGCCTTGGATACTGCTCTATAACTAATAGACAAGGATGGAGCTAGACCCAACCTGGGGCCAGTTGAAGGAAATGACTCAGAATGCCCAGGAGGTTGTAACTAAAAATGGGAATCAAAGGTCTGAGTAGGTGGTAGAGTGCTTGGAGATAATTGAGCTGAAATTTACATGAAAGAAGGGGACATAAAGTTATCAATATTTTAAAGATAAAATATAAAAATTATATATTATAAATAAAAGATTTTGTTCCTTCCAAATTCTTATATGAAACTCTGCTACATGACCTACAAATAATTCTGACTAGTCTATTTATAAATTGAAAACTTCTAAAATTGTAAGAAAGGTCTTATAATCCAATTTGGTCAAAAATATATTCGAGTGTATTCTGATTTTGTAAGATGTTTGAGTCTGCTTGTGTAGACATTTGTCTGTCCAATCTACTAAGCCGTGTACTTGTTTGTCCATTTGTCCAATAAATTAACAGCCATTATTTTTTTGAGCGCAACAATTTTTTCTCTTTTCCTTTTTCTTTTGCATTTTTGCATCATTTGTTTGCAATTTAATTTGGTTTATAGATTTAAAAAGCACAATTCCATCTGGGTTTGCAGCTGGTCAGAATGGTATCAAATTTGGTTTTCTCATAGATCATCAAAAAAAAATTTTTTTTTTTTTGTGGCAGCAGGGATTGAACTCACAACCTTGCGCTTGCCAGGCAGGCACTTAGGCCTCTGATCTAGATCCCCAGCCCCAAAATTTTTTTTAAATAATTAAATAAAAATCCCTTAGAGTGGGGAGAAATTATTGGATAGGACTCCAACTGATGAATAAGAAAGCAGCTGCCTGAAAACATTATCTAGTTCTTGTTCATTAATAGGACGCCCCAGTGATCTCCATAGTCTTATGGGAGACACCCCAATAAACATTATAAAAATATGCTATTGTGATATGTTTACATTGCTCATTCAACAAAGAATTAAGTTTTCTGGACTATAAGGTTTTTGATTTAAAGTTGCTCTGGTACAAAGATTTTCATATGACTATGACAATTGATTGCTGTTTTTTGTAGTGCATTGCATGTATTCATGCCTGCAGATGTGTGGGTCTTCTGAAGTGTGGAATGAGAATTACTTATAGTGGTAGACTTTGCTTTGAGATTCAAACATCTGCCTTTAACAAAAACTTACATGCTGTACATTTCATTAAATGACAACAAGTTAGGTAAAAGTTTCTTATGTATTAGATAGTGATGATTGATTAAAATGGTATGCCATGTCAAAATGGAAATTTAAGAATGTTACAAAATGTCATCATGATTGTCATGCAGCAATACTATGTATGATTTTTTATTTCTAATTTTCTGTGTCAAATATGTAACTGTTAACATTCTACAGGGATTCAACTACTAGAATATTCAAGACTAAGTGGAAATAATAGTTTTAATTTGTATCTCAAAGTGCTTGAAATTCAGATAAAATTGCAATGTAATATCATCAGCATTCTCCTCTGGATGTTCATCAACTGAGATTTGGAGACCAAAAATTAGGAAGATAGACAGGGTAGGAGGAAAATCAATATTTTGGCCCCAGTCCTCCAAGGTCAATGAAGACCAAGCACATAAGAGAGCCTCTTCTTTGACATCCTATAACTCAGTGAATTCTCAGTCTTCTGACCAAAGAAATTGTGGGATCATAAAGGAAATGGATCACTGATGTGTAGTGTGCCTAAGCAGAGTCACCAGGGGAGAAATATCTCACAAGCTTTCATGGAGGCAACTTGGTCAAGCAATAGCCTTGACTCATCCAGACTGTTCACACTGACAGAAATACTAAGAGGTACTGTACATGGTTCCAAAGTAATTCCTGAGGAGGTTTAACTAGCATTGATAGATAGCAAGAGATTGAGTGTAATTAATACAGGACTCACCTTAACTTGACCTTGAACATTCTATAGAAAATTATGACTACAGGAGATATAAAACAAACATACAGCAATATGCTAGCTATAGAAGAAACTCAAATTACTAAATCTGTCAATTTTCAGCTTCACTGGTAACTGATTACTGTTATGTGTTAACTGTACAGTGTTAAACTGCTGAATGCAGGGACTTAAACTCCTCAGACTGGAAGTCTTTAGCCTAAATGAGTAAATTCACTCAGAATGGGAAGTTTTCAAGAATGAGAAGTCTTCTGCAGGGTCCTTTAAACACAGCTCCTCGAACTTCATCTTACCACCAGTCATTTATAACTACAAAACAGAAAAGGGGGAGATGTGGGGAGAAGCTGAAACTGGAAGTCAATCACATGTGCAGGGCTAAAGCACAACCAGCCCTGAGAACATGGAGAACCTGAGGTGAGCCAAGTAAACAGGCTGTTCCAGCTCCACGAACACCAAGTGCTCAGGTGAGCCATACCAAGTTGCAAAGCAGAGGAGTTGAAATTGACATCAACCTCCCGAGTGTGTAAATAAATACAGTGCAATGGTTGAGCAGTTGTTTTCCTCCCGTCCAGAGAGAGGGCTCCCTCTCATCCCAGCTTTCTGCATCTTGTCTTTATTTCTTCACTTTTTTGCCACCCTTCATGTCATTATTCTGGGAAGTTTGAGAGCCTGGCAGGTAGCAGCAATGAACTGAATCATTGCTTCACTTCTTTCCATTCTGTTACATATTTTCTGGACATTAAAAAAAAAATCCTTGGATTAGTATCATTAAGCAAAGAGACCTAGATTTTCTTACAGGGACAACTCCTGTTAGCGTCTCTGTGGTCTTTAGGAAGTGTGATAACTTCTATCACACATGATTTTCCTCTGGCACCACTTGTGGCATGCTTGTTCTATAGTCCCCATTGTGAAGAAGATTTTCACAATGGAGACATTTTCACAAATCCATCTGTTTTTCTACCCACATGTCTCCGTGCAGTAAAACTCATGGAGTTAACTGGCAGAAACATGTGTTCATTCTTCCCTAGAAATATATTCCAGAGCAGACAGTCTTTTTCTCCCAAAGAAGAGAATTTCATACTAAGGTGGCAAAAGCTGACTATGTCAGAACTCTAAGGTCACCACAGACTGACACTTTCTAGAAATGACTGCTGTTGGCAGGACCAGCATAGTTTCTAGGCAACTGATTCTTTTCAGCAGCAATTTTTATTAGCATTACATGCACTTTAAGGGTGGCATGTGGTCCTGTTGGCAAATGCTCTTTTTGGAAACAGCTTTCAGTCAGCAGATAACTGAGGCTTCTCAGTTGTAATGGGCTGTAAGGCTAAAGCGCCCTGAGTCTCTTTTGAAATGATTCCTCTAAATCTTCTGCAGTTTTACTGGTCAAGCAAATCTATGCTGAACACTATGCTACTAGTCCTCCATTCAATCCTCTTTCATGAATAAAACTACAGATTTTTTTGTTTTGAAAAATCTATCCTTCAAGTGTTAAATATAGGCCTCAGAGAAGTTCTCTGATTGCTCAGTATCACATAACAAATGAGAGTACAACCAAGATTGGAAATGCTGTCATCCCATTTGCCAAATCCAAGATTTTTCCTACAAGTCACATTTGTCTCAAAATGGGCTATATCTTAGTCCTAGCACTTCAGTTAGTGTTGTTTTCTGTAAGCAAAGGAAACTGCCTATGTCTGAGCCAGTAAAGGAAAATTGTACACTGGGTGGGTTGTTCAAAGAATTAAAGGAGGATTTGAAGAATCAGGCCTTAACAGAGACAAAGCCTGAAGCCCAAGAATCTGAGTCTCAATATCTGCATGCTGCTTTCTGCATGTATGGGTGTCCTCTGTAGGTGTACAATGTCCAAGGAACATTTAACTAGCTGGTGTCAGCTCTCAGCACTGTGATCATCATGTGAGAGAGTGAATTTCATTTTCATATTTTGTCAGGTTAAGGAGGGTGATCAAGTGCGATTAACAGTCACAGCCAGCAGAATCACGTGACATAAGAGAAAATTAATTTGCCTGAAAGAAGAGTAGAGTGAGATTCTGTTTCCCGATGTCTGAGGAAGAAAGAATGCTGGATGGATCAAACCAAGAATTGGCTCTTAAACACTTAAATGGATTTGGAAGAGCAACCCTGACAAAAAATAGTCCATAAACCCATTGAGCTCTGGCAGGGACTCTCTCCTGATCATTTTTCTTTATTTTCCCTTTTATTCTCCACCCTGCTTCTTTTTGGTTCTTCTGTACACTTAAATGCAAGTGTGCATGATCATCACACTTACATGAAATTTTCTCCTGACACTCTGTTTCTATTTGATTTGGGGAGAAATTTTAAATTTAAGAGATAGATTAAAGACAGATATTACTCAGGTGCTGGGGAACCACAGGATTCCTCAGTTTTCCCGGGCTAACACAGGCAGGCCATGCTCCAACAGCCAAGATATTTTGCCTTGTTACTCAGTTTGATTATGTTTGAAGAAATGCTACAGGTGTGCAAATAAAGTTACAGCACAGGATTTCTATTAATTTGACAAAATAAAGAACTATGCATTTGTGAATTTCAAAGGTATAGACTAGAGTAATATTTTTACATTTTTAAATGAATTCTTAAAGTCAACAATTCATATTTACTCTTATTTTTAAAGTTACCAAATACTGTATCAACACTAAAATCATGCATTTTAGTATTTAATTATTTCTATTAGTAAGATTTAAGAAAACTAATGTAAGAGTCCTTTAAAAAATTAAAAACAAAAGAAAAAGTACAAGTGCATGATAGGAAAGAGCTGGAGGAATCTGCTTAGAAAATAATCAAATGCTGTCTTTTAAAATATACCCCATAAAAAAGGCAATATTGATATATCTTAGACTACATGGAGTTAGGATGTGATTTTTACTTTTATTCTCCATATTCCAAACAGTATATATGCTAAAGGAAAGATTTAGAGATTGCCAAAAGGAATTGAAGAGTCATTCTAGGTTATTATTATGTAGAAAAAAATGTTCATAATGAAAGTTTTATGTTCCTTTAAATATTTCAAAAGGTTGAATAAAGTAAAATGTGTTCATTTGGAAGTTGAAGCATTATAAAGCATTCAGAATAAATTGAACATTTACTCTTGTCTTGAAGACATTTAATTATTTGTGGGGGATTCCCTAGCAGACTTAGAAAATAATAACAAAAAACATGTATTTGTATTGACTTTTTTCTTTCTTTCTAAGATAAAATTCACACAAAATACAATTCATTATTAAACCATTTCAAAGTGTTTACATCATGAGTTTTAGTAGGTACAAAATATTATGCAACAACACCACTAACTTTAGAACATTTCCATCACTTCTAAAAGAAACCCTATATTCAATTTTCCCATCCTTGTAACTAAAAAAAATTAAGATTTTTTTCTTTTTATATGTGCTTAATTTAGCTATCTCTGATAAGTAGAAATGTATATGTGGTCCTTTGTTTCTGGATTTTTTTGCACTCAGCAAATATGTTCTGCGCATATTTATGTTGTAGCATGTATTAATACATACTACGTTTTAAAGATGGAATAGTAGTTTATTGTGTGTATCACACTTTTGTCATATAATGGGTGTTTGGATTGTTTCTATTATTTACTATTATGAATATTGTTGCTATGAACATTTGTATGCAAGTTTTTGTGTGAATGTATGTTTTCAGTTCTTTTGTGTATTTCAGAAGCAGAAATCCTGGATCATATGGAAGTCTACCTTTAGCTTTTTGAGGAATAGTCAAATTCCATGGTGGCTTCAACATTTCACATTTCTGATAATGATGTATATGAGTTTCAATTTCTCCAAGGTTCTGTTTCATGTAAAAAATAAGGTCATTGTAATCATCTTGGAGAATGAAGTAGTGTATCGTACGGTTTTGTAGGTTATGAAGTAGTGTATCATTATGGCTTTGATTTGCATGTCTCTAATAGCTAATGATGTCAGGTATATGTTACTTTTAAACCGACATTTTTATGGTAAAGGAAACTCAAATGTAATTGTATAGAAAATTTAAGCAGTGTATAAATGCAAACATCTTTATGAAACTGTTATCCCAGTGTTCTGCAATTTCTAATCCATAAAATTCATGTACATGCTTTCTCCAGACATCCAATTACATACATGTGCAGACACATAGTCTCATGGGAAACTCAGTCAACTGTGAAACATGATCTTTCAGGGACTGTTAGAAGTGTTGTGAATACTAAACCCAAGAGTACTAGCCATAGAAGCAAAGTGAGCAGTTGCCTTCCATAACTCCAGCCTATTGATCACGGACCATCATTCTTTGCTCTAGTGTCTCATTTTCCCTCCTTCTTGTGAGATTCTCAAGCATCTTCTGTCCCCTAGATTTATCCTTTCTAAACATTCTCCTAAGAGAGTTATTGCCATTATCCATCTTCTAATACAAATGTAGTGCAATGTGCTACAACTACAAGAATATAAAGTTCACTTTAATGAAATAGTTTACTAATAGTTTGCTACTTGAATCAAATGGACTTCTCCTCTTAAGCTTGTTTTCTTGTGTTATTTTTGTGACTGTTTTCTCATTTTTATACTCATTTGGCTATTAGTTGTCACCTGACTTTTCTATCTATTCTCAATGCAAGTGTATAATTTTAAATATGGGCCCTGAAAACATATTCTAAAAACCTATTGACGGGTGTTAAAATAGTAGAAAACAGGAGCTGAGTGGTTTCCTCTATAAGGCCCTTAGAAAATGATTTTTTCTGGGGGTTTAGCTCAGCAGCATAAGTGCCTGCCTGGCAAATGCAAGGTTGTGAGTTCAATCCCCGGTACAGGCTATTTTAGTTTCTTAGTTATTTCTCCCTTTCTGATACTTGGTTACCTTGAATATGTAAATATTTCAATGACTTCACTTTTCTGAAACATTCAAATAATGTATACTTTTGACATCACTTTTGTGAAGAAGTTTTTTTTTTTCTATGCTGGTGACTGAACTTGGGGCCTTGTGTATGCTTGGTAAACACTTTACAACTGAGCTACACCCCCATCTTTGATGCAGTTAATTTAGATAATGAACCAGCAGAGTTTTACCTGGGAGACCCTTAAAATAAGAGAAAGATGGTCTGGGGTCCAAGCAAAACATTAATGTGCCACTATATGCTTGATCTTAGTGACAATTTTGTGTTCTATGTGGTGTTAGCTAACTTTTGAGATGTTTGTTGACAGTTAACATATGGTGTTGCTATTTGTTTTTTTCAGAAGCATTTATAGAATTTATGATGAACTCTTATGTTAGTAACACACTGGCAGATACAATAGAAGAGCTGTCCTCTTTTAACCACCTTCTCCCACCAGGTATATCTGAGTTGTAGTAAGTGTTACTGTATGACTTGGAGAAGGCTTGGGAAAATAGAAAGTAATTTAAAGAATAATGAAGATGAAATGAAGGAAAACAGAAACATCAGACTGAAGAAATATTTTTACTATGCAGAGAGAGGAGAAAAATTATAAGAAGGATAAAATGCAAGTTAGTTTTTGTGTATGCACAGATGCAGGTAAAAGATAGAGAGAAAAAGTGATTTTCTTCTCTGAGTTGTCAATCATTGGTCTAAACCTGTCCTTGGTAATTATTAACAATGTTGGTTAACTTCATAAGGGATATGGTGTGTGTGTGTGTGTGTCTGTGTGTGTGTAATATTATTTAAAATTTGTAACCTAGTTTTTTGGTCTTTTTATTTCACAAACCATCTAAAATTATGTTTGGGATATGTTTTCTTCATAAGGCTCTAAATGTTTGCCTTAAGATGTTTAGATATTAATAAAAATAATGAGGGTTGGGGTAAAGGAGAAAAGATGGAAGGGAAAAGCATATATATCTAATAGTTAATATAGTTATACTACTAATTTCTCTTAGTTCATTGAAAAGAAAGGTTTGTGCTAATAATGTTTAAACAGTTAAAATGCCTATAACTTGTACTCCGAGTAACTAATTTAAAGGTAACAATATTCAATGCAGTAACCATTTTTACCCTCCTGTATATTGTTTTGTGTTTTTTCTCATTAAAATAAAATTTAAAAATAAAAATGAGAAAACTGTTATAAATCTTAAACATGTGAGTAAATTTCACAAAACATAAAACTAATTATAAGTAAAAGATAGATTGCTTTTACTGAAGAAAAATCATGTCTAATATTGCCCTTTATATCCACACCACTGAGTTTAACTTTTCAAGCTAAGCAAATCTATAAGGATGCACTAAAGTTTTAGGAGAGCTGTAGTAAAGACAAATACTTTGGTATCAGGTTTCATTTCAAAATCTGACTCAGTCATTTATCTACATGTAATTTTGGATGCATTGCTTTCTTTGAAACTCCATTTCTTGTTTTGTAAATGAATGCGTATAAAGCACACAAAATGATAACTAACTGTTCAATAAATGTGTGTTATGATTACTATTATCATATTTATTTCCTTCTGTGTTTAAATATAATTATTAATTCTCCTTATCCTTCACTTGGCCTTTGTGTTTCTCTTGATGTGTCTTTGTTCTCATTCACATAATATTAAACAGAGCTTTGGATGAAAGAGAAGATATGTCATTTCAAGAACCACAGAACTGAAAAAGACCTTAAGTGAACATTACATCCATCCTTATTTCAAAGCAATGAAAATTCTTGAAAATTCAAGATGAAAAATATTTTTATGTATAATTTTAAGGGTAGAAGAGATGAAACCTTTTGAAAATATAATGCAATTATTCCTTATGTGTATTCTAAATTTCTCTTTCTTCAACTTGATCAGTTTATTTAAAAGGAAAATTACACATTCCTATCTATATTATAATTTTTGCCTGAATCTTTTTTGGTCATCTTAGCTCTGACTGAATGTCCTCTGTATTTCTTATTGTTGGTTATGCTTCTAGTTAGCATGCATGATCTTACAAAAGACCACTGATCTTGATATAACACTAAGACACACAAATAAGTTAAAAAGTTAATCAAAGAACTATGAATCCAGTTAGTGTGTGAATGTGGTGCTACAAATCACTAAAATCTGAAGAGGATACAGATATAGATATAAGAGTCATGCTCAGTAAAGAGCTGCACAGCTGGGATTAAATTAGAAAGCAGAGAAAATTATTTAATCAAGTACTTACATCCCAAACTTCTGTGGAAGACACACTGGGTTTTACTTGTAAGACACTTGAAACCAGAAGCAAACTAAATCATGTAAGTAGAAAGCCAGCCTCAGCACTGATCAGTTCCCTCTTACAGTTAAGAGGTTAACTCTTCACCCTTGAGCTCTGCCAAAGAAAAGAGTGAGAGAGTTCCTATGGAAAAATATTTTATTTCAATCTTGATTGTTCTTTCATACACAATGCCTGACAAACAACAAAAACATAGAGATATGCAAGGTAGCAGAAAAATGGGATTTGGATTGAAAAATAAAAAACACCAACTCACTCATTAAGGTGTTCACATTAGAAAGACTTTACAATAGCTACTATTAATATTTTAAAAATTTAGAACCACACATAGACAAAGGGGTAAAAAGCCAAAGGATGTCAATAAAGAAAATAAACATTGGGAAGCAACTAAATGAAAACTTTGAACCGAAAAGTAATATTCCAAGTGACAGAAAACATTCAGTGAGCTTAAGGGCAGATTGGCCAGAGAAGACCAAAGAACTAGTGAACTCAAAGAAAGAGTCATTATAAATAAAACACAGAAAGAAAACAAAAGAACTAAGAAAAAGCAATAACAACCTATATTGTTGAGCATCACACCTGTAGGATGTTCAAATTGTCTTCCATGCATGAGTTCTAAGAAGGGAGGAGTAGTGAGGGTGGGCATGGGAGAATGTGGCATGTGAAATATTTCAGAACCAATGCTTAAGAATTCTTCCAAATTAACATTGCAGATCAAAAACTCTGGAAATCATGCAAGGATACAAAAAAAGTTATTCCTTACAAAGACATATCATAGTGACTGTTACAGCTTGTATCTGGATGTTCCCCCAAAGCCTTATACAGTCATAGGTGGAGCTTTTTGGAGGTAGTTGAATGTAGGTTGTGTGATGCTGGGATTAAGAGGTACAATGCTAGGATTAAGGGTGCCTCACTCTGGGTGTGAGTACTACCCACTGCATAGAATATAAGAGACAGAGAGAGGGTTGTTTTTGTTACTGGCTGCCTTCTGCCTGCCGTGAACTGTTTCGTTTCTGTGATGTTCCTCTGCTGTGACACCCTGCCTTGGAGTCAGCCAATTGTGAACTGCAACCTCTACAAATGTGAGCTATATAAACCTTTCCTCCTTTAACTTAGGGTGTCAAGATTTTGT
>RJWT010026684.1:0-15741 GCA_004365215.1 Cuniculus paca | reverse complement strand
CTTGTGGGTAAGGTGCTGCCGCTGTGTCACCCTGAACAGTGTGGCAGCTTTCTAGGTGACAGAGAGGTGAGTAAAGCTTCTTTCTCACCTTGCAGAGTGGAGCATATCGAGTTGAATGCCACCAACACCTTCTTGGTCTACACTGAGGAGGACTTGGGTGACCTCCTGAAGATCAGACTCACGTGGGAGAGGACATCGCAGTCCTGGTACAACCTGTGGAAGGAGCTTCGCAACTACTTGTCTCAACCCAGTGGCTCTGCTCGGGAACTGCACATCCGGCGCATTCGGGTCAAGTCTGGGGAAACCCAGCGGAAGTAAGTACTCCTGTCCCCTCTCTTGCTTGTGTCAGTGGTGAACAGAAGGCCGGGTCTCTGCCACCTTTGTTCCTTTGCTCAGCATGCACCCTCACCCTTCTGTGTCTATCCAGAGCATGCAGGCAAAAGCTCAAACACCTTTGCAAGGAATCATGACTCTCTGATCAAGGTTTCTGTTAACTGCTGTGCATCTTAACCGCGATCACAGGCCCTTGACTGGCAGGGCGAGCAAGGGAGGGAAGCTGGAATCCAGCCCTTGTTCTGTTTGCCAAGCCTTGTGTTCGCCCAGAGGGACAGAGCTTCTGAACAAGGCTCTTCAGGCGGGTTGCTTTGTCGATGTGTTTACTGTGGGGCAAACTGGGGCATCTGCCCCACGGATGAGGTCTGTGAGGGGCCCTGGTTTTTGCTGGCACTTTATTTTCAGAGCATGATTGTGTCTCTCCTTCAGAGGCTTGGAGTCAGGGGTCTGGGGCTGGGGTTCTACCTTCAAGTAACAGAGAGTCCTGTGTGGCATGCCAGCTGGCAGCTTCCCCGTGTCTTTGAACCCGAAGCCTAGCATGAAAGATCCAGACCTTTCTGTCTCAGACCCCAATGCTTTGCTCTGACTCTCTGAGCAGGCTTCTGTCTGAATGGAAGCTGGGAGGGCTCAAAGCCAGGGGAGCCTGGGAGACCTTTGTGAAGAGAAGAGGGTTTTCTTAACCACGTCCTTCCCTGGACCCCTGGAGTGGTCCTTGCCAGCCTTGGCATGGGAGGAAGCAACTCCCAGCCCCTTTGTTTCCCTCCTGGTATTTTCCTATTACAATTGTTCACTTGTCTTGTTTGCATCCATTTTTTTCCATGTGGGGGACTGAGCTTAGAGGCTTACACTGAGCTCTATTCCCAGCCCTTTATAAAATTTCAAGATAGGATCTCATTAAGTGCCTAAGTTGCCCAGGCCAGTTTAGAACTTGTGATTCTCCTGCCTCAGCTTCCCAGAGTAGTGGGATTATAGGCATGTGCCATGCCTTGCTGACTAAGCTCTTTGACTGAAAGAATTCAAGGTTTCTTACTTACAGTGTCCCATAACTATCCATTGATAAGAACAACTGGAACTCAGCTGCAAGTTACAAAGACTCAGAAAATGGACAGGCAAGATCACAAGCAAGAATCAGGGGCCTAAACACCATTCATGAAAACTATGACTGCCCCTTGCATCCTCAGCTGTACATGATTTGTGTGACTGTATAGTCATTAATGGGAGGTACTTGACCCTGATGCCAAGACAGGACAAAAGCCACATTAAGAATAGTTTAGGAACCTTTACCAGACCCTGATGACCTTAGGACCTATAAGCTTAAAAGATGACCTAACTCACAACTGAGAAATGCCCCACTCACACCCAGCAGAATGGCAAAAATGTTCTTCCAAGGGGTGATGAGGAGGGAGAAGGGAACTATGATTCCACAACCAAGGTCAAAAACGAGGCCAACCACTTTGGAGGGGGATTCAATAATACTCAGTCAGAATGCATGTACCATAACCCAGAAATTCTACTTTTTGATATATATGCCACAGTACTATTTGTAGCTACAAAAAAAGTAGCAAAAACTTTAAACAGAATAATGGTAAAGCTATTATAAGGTAATGATTTCCTGTCATATGAAGTAATGACAATTTAAAAAGCAACATTTATAGGAGAAACTTTTTTACTAAGTTGAGGTCCAGGGAAGGTTTGGTTCATGGAGGCTTGGGTGACACAGGTGGCTTCCAAGAGGCAATGACCTTGAGAGGCAGGCGGCCTTTGGGTAGACTGAAGGAAGAAAGTGGGAGAGGTGCGATTAAGCTTGCCCAAGGCCGAATCCTGTAAGCCTTTCATGCAAGACGTTTGGAGTCTTGTAGTAATGATGGGCAATTCTGAAGGCTCTGGAGTTGGGAGTGACTGCCTGGATCTCTGTAGAGTTCGAGCTACATTAGTGGTGTCTTTTTCCTCTTAGATTGACTTTTTGTGCAGAAGACCTTGAGAACAACAGCATTTCTCCTGGTCAAGAACTCTGGTTTCACAAGTGTCGGGATGGCTGGAGAATGAAAAATGAAACCAGGTAACCAGGGCTATCTCTGTGTTCCATTCACACGTCTTGACTGATCACGTAGCATTGCTGGGCATGGACAAGGGCAGTAGGGCCACAGCATGAACAGAACAGATACAAATGTCTTTCTCTGTGAAGCTGCCCTTCTACTAGAAGGCTGTAGGCATATAAATGGGTGAACATATAAAGTGTTGAAGAGTGAGACTGTTACCTCTACTCTACCTCTTATTCTGCCTCATCCTGCAGATGTTCATTGCATCTTTTTGGTCTTTTGGTCACTAAATCCTTGGGGTTGATGTCTGTGATATCTTCTCTGCAGTGACAAGTACTACCCAAAGGTTCAGCCTTTGTCACTTCCTTCTGGGAACCAGATTGAAATGGGGAGTGGGGTGGGAGGAGAAAGAGAAACACAAAGTAGGTTCCCTTTCTTCTGGTGTTCTGGAACCCTGTTGGCATAAGTGGATATAGTGGGTCTAATTCTTCCTTTTTGAGAAGCAGGAGTGCTCATGTGTATTCAGTCAAGTCAGGCAGGTTTTGCTTCAGTCTCTACTGCTCTGTGCTGGAATCCCTTGATTTCAGATTAAAGAGGGCCCAGCTCGTGGCTTGAGGCAGCGGGCTCCTCCAGGGGAGCATGCTCTCCTGCCGAGGAGGAGCGAGACAATCTCCCACCCATTCCTGCCTCCACCCCTTACCCTTCCCTTATCCAGAGTATTGCATCATAATCCTGCTGCCATATACTCTCGAGCCCTCTCTAGCCCCAGAGTTGTGAATATCACAGGTTATGCATTGGTGTGTTTAGCATAATACACACACATGAACAATACACACACACAAGCATGAGAACTGCCAAAGTCTCCTCTTTGCCTGAATGCAGAAACACAAAAGAGATGGTAGTGTGGCAGGAAGGGGGTCAAGCTGAACCAAGAGACCTAGATTCTAGCATCAGCTACAGGAAGGAGCCAGTGAACCACTCTGAACCGCAGGCTCCTTATTTGAGAACACAGGAGCAGCGTGCGAGTCTGGGGGAAGAAGACCGAGGGTGCTGTACACGTCTGAGGATGCCACAGCTGCCACAGTTCAGTCACTACTCAGTCTCCTACTGTTAACTGTTCCTTGGGGCAAAGGGAAGGGGGAACTTGTTTTCTAAAAGAAACAATGTGAGACAAGTCATATTAGAAAGTTCTGGAGCAGGAATACAATATTTAAGCCCTCCTCATAAGAATAGCAGTCCTTCCTGGGTACGTCCAATCTACACAGCTAGCCTGAGGATCAGTGAAGTTAACATATGTGGAAGCCCTGTGAAAGGCAGATATTTGAATACAAACAGAAAGACTTAAACCTAACATAGCAGAAAACTCATGAGCCTACCCTAAGCTGGGACCCTGAATTAGACAGATGATGTGCATCCCCACTAAGTCCCATGGTCACTGAACTTGAGGTCGTGGTGATGCTCCTACACAGGGGCAGCTGCAGATGCAACCCCGCCTTCAGGGCCTGTCTGTTTCTTCTGAAGGGAAAGTGAGCGAAATCACCCTACAGTGTGTCAGAAGGCTGGGGAAATAGAACACCTGCACGCAGGTGTGCCCATTTGCAGGTGAGTGCACTAACCAATGCCATACTGTCACTTGGTGCCTTTCAGTGCCACTGTGGAGCTTGTCTGAGGGGCTGGGAAGCCCGACCAGCACGCACCTCAACCCCACTGTCCACAAACATGGAGGAAAGTTACTGCCGAGGCCCTGCCTGAAGAAGGACCTCACTCAGCTTGATTCTGGATCCCCAGAGAACTTGCTTGCCAGGCCTGCCTTTGTCCCCATGATGACCACGGCTTTTCGCTGGACAGGACAGCTGTGTGCTGCTGAAGTTCCAGCTGTGCTCAAAATGAACTGTCTCCATTGACAGTTCTGGAGTTGAGACTGATTTGTGTGCCAGCAGTGAAATGTCCGGGGTCGCCCCATGCATATCAGCAGGTCTCCTGGTTGCTGGTTGAGCCTGGGCTCTGCCTGACAGGGAATGCTGGCTCCAGAGCAGCTTAGCATGGAAGGCCATTCTTCCTGACTTGAGCCTCAGCAACAGGTCTTTCCCTCGGGAGCTGACTTGTACCAGGACAGCAGGCCTGTTACCTCACTGGCCCAGAGGGGGGTCGTTACATCAGCCTGGTGCTGAGGCCCTGCTGTGGGAGTTCCCATGGGCTGCTTTGACCCATACTGTTGTATCTCTTAGACATTCCGTCCTGCTCCCCAACTCACCTTTTGAAGCACACACGTCATTGACTTTCTGTTTCTTCCATTATTCATATTTTGATTGAACAAGTATTTATTGGGCACTTAAAAATTAGTTAGCATGTGGCAATAGACACAGTACTCAGCCTTACCATTTGGAACCTGAATAAGGTTGGGGTTCTTACAATTCCTTCCAGTATTTGAGAGGAATGTATGTGTGTGTGGTGAAAGACAGGAGTGGGTACAGGACGGGACAGGGAGAGAGGAACTACATGCTATTGCAGTTGGGAACCTTGCGGCTTTAAGTGGCTCCTACCTATTTTTTAATTATCATGTGCTATTTCATTTGTTTACAATCACCAGCAGAATGTTGAGAAAAATGTCACACCCTGAGGCCACAATGGTAGCCAATTGCTAGATATGACTGCTTTGGAGCAAAATCTCCTCTGTTTAGGAGCTAAGAGATATCACATGAGATCTGTAAACAGAGCTAGCTCCAAGATTTAATACAGTGTTCTTTGCTTCCTTGAAATATCTTGATTTCACACCAGTGCCTTTTCTGTGTTGAACTCCTTGGAAAAGCCTCCAATTCTAGACCTGGATTTGAATTAATAAACATGATATCTAAGACACCATTTCATACTTTTCATGTACGTGACCTAAGTAGAGTGAGGTGATCAGGGCCAATGTCATCATCCTTATTTTACAAAATTGAGGTTTAGTGATATTCAGTCATGTGCCTGGAATTGCATACTAAATTGGTGGTGGAGCCAGGCTGAGGACCCATGTTTCCTGGAGGCGAAGTTCATGGTACGCTCATCTTTCAAACTGCATGAAGACATCTATAGCTGTTTGCTACCAGTATGCCCTGATGTGACAAACAAGGGATTTTTTTCCCCCAGATCTATCCATAAAATCCTAAGCCCTTTTATTAATATACAACCAGAACAAAACCTGTGCCAAAGGATTGAGTTTTTTTAATGGGTGAGATTTACTTGGGAGGAGGTATGATATTGTGGGGGATGAGAGAGTGATTTTCTCTGTACTTAGGTTTTTAAAAGACATTGTTTCAATCTATGTTGTACCAAAGTTATATCACTATTTAATGTCAAACTTCTGAAGATATAACAGTCAAGTCTTAATTCAAAGTACGCTTTTAATCTGTGTGCTTCTGTGATTGCTTCTAACCAAAGTGAAACTTGTATTATTGGCCATGCATCCTGGTATATGACTTCTGTTTTTTGTAATGGAAACTTTGGGACCTGAACCTTCAGTGGGTTGTGTATTTATGCATTTGACTTGAGGCCTTATTTGTATATATGATGCTTTTTAAATGCTACTTAAAGCACTATTTATTTCTCAAGTGTGTATAATGTATAAAGACAAATATACGGTTACTTTTTACTTTAAGATTAACCAATTTCAAGATTCAAAAGTTTTAATAGTAAAATAATAATTAAAAAAAGAACTACAAAATTCTTAATAGTCCAACAACTCAGTTCTTAAAATTTGAAAGAATTATGAGTGTCAAAGCCCCCGGGTTTGCAAAGAAAAGTTCCTTGTATTTTCAATCTGTAGGTGGCCAGCTCCAAGGCAGGGTATAGCAGAGGAAAGCTGCTCACCTCAGGGTAGCTGGGAAGCAAAGAGTGAAGCTGTAGAAGGAGATAAACCCGCCTAGACCATGCCCTCATGAAACATCTTTCCTGCCAGACCTGCCCCTAACCGCAGCTATACCACCCTCAACCCAGTCATCTTTCAGAAGGCTCACCTCTGGGTGGATGAGGCTGTGGGGGACATCTAGATACAAACTATACCAGAAGCTCTATGAGAACAGGGATTTTAATCTAGCTTGTGTTCTGCTATTGCCCTGGAACCTAGAATAGTGTGTGGAACAGAGTAGGAGTTCAATAATTATTAAATGAATGGGTAAACTTAGGTACAAGAAGTTAACTGGGAAAAAAGCAGTTAATGTAGAGTCAGAAGTCCTGATATGTCATTCAGCATTCTGTAAATTTTAGTCTAAATGTAATCTTTCTGAGTGTGCTCATTTAAGAAACAGACAATACCCTGTAAAGCTGTTGTGAATATGAAATGTCTATGGTAAGAAAAAAAAATATTAGTATTTTACCAACGTTTGAATTGGAAAAAAGACAATGAGCTAAAGATAAAAATACAATCCCTTCCATGTATATGTGAAATTTTATACATGATAAAGGGGGCTGATTAATCACCAGGAAAGAAATGCGTGGTTACATAAGACGATGGTAGGAAAACAGGCTAGTGAAACAAGGAAAAACAGAATTAGATCCTTGCATCATAATTAAAGGTAAATTCCAGAATGAAAGATATAAATGTGAAAGTCATAACACCAGTAGACATTATTAAATATGAATTGATGCCTGCATAAAAACTGAAAAATGTAAAATGTCACAATTATGACAATAAGAAATAGAAAATGTGAGTAGAATGATAAATATTAAAGAAACAAAAATGCTAATAAGAGATTCTATCTCTACCTCACACATTCAAAAATTCTGCAGTCATAAAGGAGTTACTAGAAAATTCTACCAGTATTTCAAGGAGCATGTAATCTGTAATTTACATAAGTAGTTTCAGATAATAGGGAAATCTTTCCAAATCTTCTCTATTGTGGGATAAAATTATAGGCCAAATTTTCTTATGAACATAAATATGAAAGTTCAAAATATTAGGTATTGCTGCAGGCTGAATCCTGTCTTCTCCTAACTTGTATGTGGAAATCCTAACTAGCAGTGTCTCAAAATGTGACTGTATTTGAAAAATAATGATTTTTAGAGAGGTAATTGTCTTGGTTACTTTCTCTCGTTGCTGAGACAAGCACCTGACACCCAAAATTAGGGAAGAAAAGGTTTACTGATGGTTGCAGTCCATAATCAGCTGGCTCCGAGGCAGGGTGGCATGGCTCTGGGGAAACACTTCAAGGCAGCAGCCAGAGCAAAAGAGCAACACACAAGCCTCTTCTCTACCCTTATTTTGTACACAGGCCACACCCCCCTTCAGGGTGGGTGTAACACCCTCCTTCAGGATGACTCTAACACTCACAAAACGTCCTTGCCCTCCTTTGTGCAGGATGAGGGTATTTACTAAGTAAGAACCTTGGCTCCCTGCTGAGTCTCTCAGTTAAACTTTTAAGTTGCTCAAGTTCACACAATGTATCAACCATAACAATCCACTCCTTGTCAACTTGGCAACCAGACATATTTCTTTAAAGCAGCCTCCAGATATCAAGACGTGCTAATTTTTACCATTTTGCAATTTGAACATTATAACACAGCTTAACAATTCTTAAGAACCAGCATTAAGTCTACCAACATTATATTACATTAGAAACATAACATTTTGTCCTTGGACACCCAAAGACTCATGCACATCCCTCTATGCAAAAGGCATTTAGTCCATCTACAAAAGTTGCCAAAGTCTTCACAGTTTCAGCATTGCTGAAAAGGTCAAGTCCCAGGTCTCCTCTGAGATGGAAGGCAAACCCTTGTACAAATGAAAACAAAGTTAAACACTTCAACATGCAATGGCACAAGACAAACACTTTCATTCCAAAAGTTACAAACAGGAATGTACAAAGCATTGGAACCAAAACAAGTACAAAATCCAGCAGGGCAAATGTTAAGTCCTGTAGCTGTATGTCCAGCATCTGAAGCAATCTGTGGCAAACTGTGAGCTCGAAAAGGCTTGTGTGGCTCCACCCCTATAGCACTTCTAATGGTCACTGATCCCATGGCATCTCTCTTGTGCTGTCTTTGCTCCCCCATTGCAGGTTTCCTTAGATGATCCATGTTCCTGGTTTTTCCAACCTTCTGTGGTCTCCACTGCACCCTTGGCTTCACACTCACAGTTTCACATATTGCCCTTTCAGGGGCACACTGCCTGGCCCCCCAGGCCTTCTGAAATCAGGGTGGAAGCCTTTTCAACATCAGAACTTGTGCATTCTGTATGTACTTGAAACCAGCACCATGTGGATGATGCTGATGTCTGCTGCCAGCTGGAGCAGTAGCCAGACTTTCCTCTCTCTTGGCTGTAGGGGTTGAGTGCCTGGATCACTGGGCACTCTGACCCTGATTGTGAGGAACACATTCTCCATGCTGCCAACATTCTGGAACCTCGTGGGGCCTCTACCACCATTCTGGAACATGGTGCTCTGAGGCTTTCTCCTCAAAACAAAGTCTTCCACTTTTGCAGTTTGGAAGCTGCAAAGGTTCAAGATTTGCTGCTTTTTGCAATACCTTCAGGCCATCTTTTCTATTTTTCTGTTCCTTCTCAGCAATTAAGGTCTCACCTTTTCTTTATAGTCCATAGCTTTACTGGAGCTTCCTTTCTGGTCAAATTCATGTTTCAAATCACCCTGCTGGGCTCTGTGCTCTTGGTTCACAATGTAAATCTGGCTAAAAAGCCCCCAACAATAGCCATGCTATGGCCTCAATATTCGACTGCCTTGAAATTTCTTTTGCCAGATTAATTAGTCCATTGTCCTTAATCTTAGTCTCAGGCAAAGTCTCTGGACATGAGCAAAATACAGATAAACTTTCTGCCAAGCCATAACAAACATCAAATGAAGTCCAACAACCCATGCAGTTCTTCCTAGCAGAAACCTCCCAAGCCTGATCTTTACCAGCAGGCTTTCTATCAGGCTTCTGGTCTCCTGAGCTCTGACCAGAATCTCTCCTACAGAACAGCGTAAGCTGGTCCAGGGCTATTCTTTCAGGCAACATCTCCAAACCTTTCCTAACTCTTCCCACAAGCCATTTCCACAGGCTCTTGAACCACATGGTCAGGTACAGTCACAGCAATGACCCCACTCCTGGTACCAAATTCTGTCTTGGTTACTTTCATTGCTGAGACAAACACCTGACACTCAAAATTAGGGAAGAAAAGGTTTAGTTAGCTTACAGTTCTTGATGGTTGCAGTCCATAATCAGCTGGCTCCAAGGCAGGGTGGCATGCTCTGGGCCAACACTTCAAGGTAGCAGCCAGAGCAAAGGAATAAAACGCAAGCCTCTTCTCTACCCTTATATTGTACACAAGCCACCCCCCCCCACTTCAGGGTGGGTGTAACACCCTCCTTCAGGATGACTCTAACACTTACAAAACGTCCTTGCCCTCCTTTGTACAGGATGAGGATATTTATGAAGTAAGAACCTTGGCTCCCTGCTGAGTCTCTCAGTTAAACTTTTAAATTGCTCAAGTTCACACAATGTATCAACCATAACAGTAATTAAGGTTAAATGGGGTCATATAGATGGGTCTTAGGTCAATCTGCTTTTATTTTTATAAGAAGAGGAGATTTAGATAATGTAAAAGAGACACCAGGAATGAGCACATGCAGAGGAAATAGCATGTGAGGACACAGTACAAAGGAGGCCATTTGCAAGCCAAGGAGCAAGGCCTCAGAAGACACCAACCCTGCTGGCACCTTGACCTTGGACTTCTGCTTTGCAGAACCATGAGAAAATTAATTCCTATCATTTAAACCACTCAGTCTGTGGTATTTTTTTTTAATGGCATCCCAAGCAAATTAATGTAGCAACTGAATCCAATACTTTAATACAATGAATCATGTCAGTCTAATCCAGAAACGCAAGAATGGTTTATCAGATAATCGATCAATGTAATTTATCCAATTAATTTACTAACAAAAATACCATTTCATTATCTCAACCGATGCAGGAAAACCACTTGAAAAAAGTTTTAGAACTTTTGGAACTTGGTTAATCCTCTTTACCAAAAGTTTGCAGGAAATGTACTTAATGAAGAACTTCTGAACTTATTTTCTTTAGTAGAATACAGGATTCTTGCATTATTATTCTATTTAACATTATTCTTATTATTTAACATAATATTATACAACCTGGCCAATGTGATTTAAAAAAATAAAAAGTAAAAAGTAGTATATGATCAAAAGGAAAATAATGAAACTCTTACATTTACAGATTACTTAATCATCTGCATAGAAAACCTGAGGAATTAGCTGGGTGTGGCGACACATCCCAGCTATTCAAGGGAATGAGACAGGAGGATACCAGCCTAATCTGGGCATTTTAGTGAGAACTTGTTTCAAAATAAAAAAGGGCTAGGAATGTAGCTAAGTGATAGAGCACTTGTTTAGTATGTCTAAGGTCTTGGGTTCAATCCCTAGAATCACAAAGCAAACAAACCAAGAAACAAACCAATCAAATAAATTAAATGGACTAACAATTAGAAATAATGAGAGAACTTTAGGTAAAGTTGCTGGATAAAAAATTGGGTAATGAAAATCAAGTAATACTCTTTACCAACTATTACTAATTAAAAAATTCAGAAGAAAACATTAACATTCATACTGTACTTCAAACTAAGAAATTTCAGTATTAACCTATTTTTCTGCTAAACTTACTATGCAAATTGCTCCAAAATCTGTACAAAATTACTATGGAAAAATTTTAGAAATTATTTTTATAAGTAAACATGAATAAATGAACTTTTAATGGGTGATATTACCTAACATCAGAAAAATGTCAAATTATTCCACAAATGTAATGCAATCTTAGTCAAACTTTCAGCAGTTTTTTTGTTTTGTATTGTTGTGGTTTTGGTAGTACCAGGGATTGAATTCATGACCTTGCGCTTGCCAGGCAGGTGCTTACACCAATGATCAGCAGTATTTTTTATAAACTGAACATTTGGTTCTAAAATACACACTGAAGGGGCCAGGAACTTAGCTCAGTGGCTCAAGTGCTTGCTTGGTAAGTGCAAGGTCGTGAGTTCGATCCCTGATACCAAATAAATAAATAAATAAAATACACAATGAAAAGTAAAGTTCACAAACATAGTTTAACTTTGAAAAAAAGAGTAAAATAGAAACATTTTTCCCTAACAGATATTAAAATATGCCATAAAGTCAAGATAATAAAAGTAGTCTGCTATGAACTCACTAATGAATTAACTAGGTTAATGAAATGTAATAGATTTATTACAGGTAAATGTAATAAATGTAATAGAGTTATTAAATGTAATAGATTTATTACAAATATTATATGTATATATATATATATCCCTATGGGCTTTTTTTTCCCTGATAGTAGGGATTGAACCAGGATCTTTTCATTGAGCTACACTCTCACCCTTTAAAAATTTTTTTATTTTGAAACTGGGTCCAATAAATTGCCCAAGCTGGGCTTGAAATTGAGATTTTCCTGCCTCAGCCTTCCTGAATGCTGAGATTAGAGGTAAATGCCACCACACCAGGTTGGGAACTTGCTTTGGGATAAAGGTGGCACCACAAAGCCATGGAAGGAAAATCTTGTTAAATAGATGTTGTTGGGAAAACCAGTTTGATATATGGAAAAAAGCAGTGCTGGACCCAGTATTGTTAAAGGGAAAAGGCAGACTGTGGATGGATTAGAAACTTGAAAGTACAAAGTAAAGTTTGGGTATGGAGATGCACTCCTGTAATCCCAGTACTCTGAGAGGCTGAGGCAGGACAATCACAAGTTCCAACCCAACCTGGGCAATTTAGCGAGACCCTATCTCAAAATAAAAAAACAAAATGGCTAGGGATGTAGCTCAGTGAAAGACTTTGGCTTTTAATCTCCAGTACCTCCCCACCCAACAACAACAAAAAAAGTGAAACAAGGAAAACTACAAAGATAACTGAATGCAGTGTAAGGAGAATATCTTTGAGATCTTAGAACAGGAAAGATTTGTTAAATATGATTCCCCAAAACGTTAACCATAAAATTACAAATTGATGGGTTTGATTATATTAATATTGAAGATTTTTATTCCATAATTACATTAGGAAATAACCGTATTTATTAAACACTTCTTTTGTGCCAGGCACTATTTTAAGTATTAAAATATTGTATTAATTCATTTAGTTTTTACAATAACCATATAGAGTACATGGTGTGCTTGAAAATATACGGGATGAATTTTATTTATTTATTTATTTTGGTGCCAGGAATCAAACTCACGACCTCATGCTTGCCAGGCTCTGTGCTGCTGAGCTATATCCCTGGTCCTGGAAAAAATTTTAAATTTAAGAAAACCTATTACGGTAAAAGATGCATTGCCATTAATCCCCCTCAAAATAATCCCCCTTGCTTTGAGTAACTTTTCCATTTGTTCTTGGCACTTTCTGAAGCACCTTCTGGAAGTGCTTTTTGGTGAGTATCTTTAGTTGTGCTGTTGTGGCTGCCTCAATACCCTGAATTGACTAAAAACATTTACCTTTCATGGTCATTTTGAATTTGTGGAAGAGCCCGCAGTTGCATGGCACCAGATCTGGTGAACAAGGTGGACGAGGACCCACCGTGATAGTTTCACAATCTTGCCTTTCCATTGGGTGGCACTCAGCAGCAGTATCCACTGTAATTTTGATCCTACCTTGTGAAGACGCTTCCTGAAAAGAATTTCCAGAACTGTGTCAGAAAGTGCAAGAACAATAGCATAAGTGTGTTTGAAATGAGGAGAAGTATTTTAAAGAGGATTAATGGCATTGCGTCTTTCACTGTAATAATTTTTAAAAATGTAAACATCCACTGCATATTTTTATCACATTATTATAATTCCCTTTACAAATGCGGAAATGGAGGCACAGAGAGGTTAAATGATTTTCCTAAAGTCACATAGCTAGTAAGTACCAGAGTCAACATTTGACCAGAGTGCCTGGCCCTAAATTCTATGCTATATGAATTAGTCATAATTAATGAAGAGACTACAGACTTGGAGAAGGTAATTATGACATATAAAATGATAAGAGATGAATAATTGGTATACACAGTTAACTTCTGTAAGTCAACAAGAAATAAGATTCCAATAGAAAAATGGCATAAAAATATGAGAAAATGGCTAATGTGTATGAGAAATACTCAAACTCAAAGGAATCAAATAAATGTAAATTATTACAGCAAGATAGTATTTTCTACCTTTAGAATGGCATTTTTTTTCCCCAGGACTAGAGATTGAATGCAGGGCCTTCATATTGAGCTACTTTTCCAAAACTTTATTTTGAGACAGTCACTAAGCCCAGGTTAGGCTTAAACTTGCGATCCTCCTGCCTCTGCTTCCCAGAGTTCTGGGAGCAAAGAATTTTTAAAAATAGATAAAATAGTCTGATTGACTACAGAAGTCTAGCATGTAGCTGAAATAGAGCTCACTTAAATTTAGAGTCTGGGGGAATCAGGATTCAAGGAGGAGAAAGAAAATAAGAAAGCCCTCAAGGTCTATTCTAGTTAAAATATTTACTAGATGAAGTTTATGTGTGTCAATCTTTGACATTTCTTTCTTACTGCCTTATGCCCCTTATTTCTACATTAAATGAGAAATATTTTCTTTAATAGAACATGCTGCTCAGTTTTTGAATGGCCACACAATTTCCACATAGTGGGTGGGTAGTCATTGCATAGTGATTTCTCTGTTGCTATCAGTATCTCTGATGCTGACCACATTCTGTTTTCAGTTATTATGTTACCCTGTTGCCTTTTTTCCTGGCCCGTGATATAGTCCAATTGCTGTGATTTTCCATTCCCACATCCTCCAAAAGCTCTATTTTAAAAATTTGACTTTCTATGCCTTCTGCCCAAGTTGTTGTTTATTCATTGTAGTTGATTTTCATAAAGAAATTGTTAGAAACTTTTAACTGAACTCATGTTCATGTGTCATGCTCAAGTGTCAATGGATTGTATACCTTTCACTGGTCCAGAGTTATTTTTGATGTTTTGAGAAGAAGCTTGTTGATACAAAATAAACTTTGATTTGCATTGAGACAGCAGAGCAAAACAAAAGGAACCTTTCCAGTAAAAGCAGGAAATATTGGTGCAGGGTAGTTGCCTTACATATGGTCTAGTTTAGCTCAGGAATTTTTCCTCTAATCAGTTCTCCTAAGCTAGCCCTGATTTTCAGTTGATTTCATTCTTTCACTCCTGAACTTAGAGATCCTTGAGGTAAGCATCAGTATTTGTCTCTCCCCTTTCCAACCAGTGGTTTCTATGGCAGCAGTTGCCCCCAAGAAGTGGAAAGAGGTGTCAGTCATGCTTTATAAGTATAGATTATCTATTTATTGGAGATGGCCTCAAAAAAGATTAGCAAGTAAATAAAAAGAGTAAGAGTAAAACAAATATAAACCAGGATTCAAATTACTTGGTTTCCTAAACCTCTATACTTATCCATTCCATGTAGACTTGGGTTCTCTTACACCACACCTGTGTGTGTATGTATTGCAGTGGGAAAGGGCTGACAGAAGAGTCTGGAGGCCAAGGCATGTCTGAGCAGGCAAGGCACCAGATTCAGAGGCTGGCTGGGGCAACAGGTAGCATAGTTACTGGACTAGCGCTAATGGGCTCAGCCAAAGCAAATTCACACTCCACCTCATTTCATGCTTTCGCTGCGGGTGAGTGCTCTTGGACTCCCAAGGTTTAGGTCATGACCAGAAGGCAATGGACAGATGCCATGTGCGCATTTGCCGCATGTGTAGAGGCCCGGATCAGAGGCTGGGATTATCTCCCTGGAATGGAAAAGCTGTGATTATATTTTATAAGTAAATCTGCCTTTGCTTCTGCCCTGGTTATTAGCCCAAGACAACTTCAGTGGGATTGCTCTGTGCTCAAAGTCCTGACTTTCTGTCGCGAGGAAGAGTACTATATTATGACCTTACTGACTTACTCTTTTTTCTGTCAGAGGTATCAGTTCTATTGCTTGTCCTTTATTAGACAAATATCTTCCTTTTTGCTGGCTAGGCTACTCCAAGCTCCCTATGCAGACTTCTTTATGGCTGGCCAAAAAGAGACTCAGAAATGTTGCTTTATAGCTCTGCAGTTCATTTCCCTGGCTACCTCACCGCTGCTGTCTCGTTCTTCTCCAAGGCAGGCTTCTTCATGTCTCTTCCTTTTCTTCCTTGTGGTCTTTATCTTTTTCCTGTTTTCCTACTTTTTCTCTTTCTAATAGTTTTATAGAGATGCAATGGCACACAATGAACCAAACACGTGTAAATCCTATAACTTGACATTTGATATATGAAGTTATCATCAAACTGCAAAATCGTGGCCGGAATCCAGATTGTGAGCATATTGCCTCTAAAAGTCTCTTTGTGTTTTGTTTTTTCCTTTTTAAAATAAA
>RJWT010026683.1:0-15736 GCA_004365215.1 Cuniculus paca | reverse complement strand
GTGGCTGCTGTAGCAAATTCCCACAAATTGGGTGACTCAGAACAAAAGTAATTCATACTCTTACAGTTCTACAGTTCAAAAGTCTAAGGTCAACCTCACTGGGCTGAAATCAAGATGTTAAGAGGGCCACACCTCCTCCAGAGGTGCCAGGGCAAAGCCTCTTTCAGCTGTTGGTGCCTGCTAGTGTTCTGGGGCTCCCGGTTCCTTAAATCAACAACTGCCTCCTCTAATTTTTGTTGTATCATCACAGCACTTTTTTTTTTCTTCAGAATATTTTATTTGTTAGTTACTTTGATCTCAACTTTCACCTGGAGGGTATGTAGGATTTTTTTTTGACTTTTTTTTTTAAGACGCTTTCTTACTATTTGAAAGCAATAAGTGAGAAAATAGGAACAGGTCTTTTGAAAAATGAGACACTATAGTAGCCATTGCTCATTTCCTGTTATCCAACTTGAAGACCTGTAATGCTATTCTCTTTTATCTGGTTTTATACTACCTTGTTTTGTTTGAGTTTATTGTCTGTAAATGTAAGAACAACCATTTTGAAGAAAGCAAGAGAGACTAGGGTAATCATTGTTAATCTCCTGTTGTTATGTTTTGAAAACCTGTATAGCTTGCAGTGTTCTGCTTTGAAATGCTATATTGTGTTTGACATCACAGCGCTTTTCCCATCACATAATTCTCTACTCCAAGGGTGACTAAGGGTGACTTGCTTCCAAAGAATCCAGTTTGGAAGGAAAGGTAAAGTAACTTGACAATGGAGAAATCTGCCAAATGCAGCCTCTGCCAGGAGATCAAGACCAACAGTCACAGTCATAAACTATGTTTCCAGGATGGGTCCCTGAGGTGTTGTAATGGAAAGGGCACTTGATATCTGTGACCTTCCCCCAAAACACAACCACAGTAATATACCAAAAGCACCCATCAAAATCCAGGAAAATAGAGGGTTATACTACAAGCATCTAATCAGCACTCCTTGAAGTTTCTGAGGCTATCAGAAACAAGGAGAGTCTGAAAAACTGTCACAGCCTAGTGGAGCCTAAGAAGGCATGGGGACAGGAAGGGATGTGGAGCTGTGGATGGCATCCATGTAGAAAAGGGACAGTGAACAAAATTCTGGGTGTCTGAATAAACTGTGGACATTAATTAATAATAATTTTAACTTTTTTGTTATTACAACAAAAGTATTATGTGAATGCAAGATGACAATAATAGGAGGAATGGCATATGTGAACTTTGGTATCATCCTCTCATTTTCTTTAAGTATAAAATTATTCTTAAAATCAATCTGTGCTTAAAAGTCAGAATAGAAATGAGAAAAAAGAGGAATCCATTTGAATTATGTTCCACTAGCTTGGAAAAACACTTCTTGGCTCTTGTGCATTCTTGAGATGAACAGTGTACAGGCAGAGGGCAGCTGTACAAGCAGCCTTCAGAAAGAAGATTATTTTGAAACTGCCTGCTGTGGCTTGGATGTGGTTTTTCCACCAAAATGCATGTAGAGTCCTGGTTCCCAGTATAACAGTAGTGAGAGATGATGAAAACTTCAAAAGATATTTGGGGTCATTGAAAAATCCTTCTTTACAAAGGAATTCATTAGTTCTTTCCACATGTACCTGTTTCTCATTTCCACTCCTCCTCCATGATATGACACAGCACGAAGCCTTCAATAGAAGCTGAGCAGATGGTGATACTATCAACCTCAGGTACTTAATACTGCAACAGGAAGTGGACTAAGACATTGCCTAGCTCCAGATTTTGATGTGAGTTTTGGAAAGGAAGGATTTTTTTTCTGAAATATACATTTTTGCTAGAAAAGAAGTTGCTGTTAAGTGACTTGAAACTTGACTAACTCTTTCCCCTAGCATATTTAATGGCTATCTTTGCTGTTGGAGAAGATGATTAGGGATGCTTATCACTGCGTAGTTTCATTGCCTCATCACATTCAGAAGAAAGATTAGGTAATCCCTCATCTCCTGTAAACAAGTGTTCTTCCTTTCAAGGATGTGAAAAGTTGAGCTGTAGACACCAAAGTCCCAGAGTAAACCACCAGGTAGTTATTCTAAAAGCCACCTGATTTCACTTGCTGGCACAGATCTTATCTAAGTCAGTTTGGTTAGTTCTCAATCCACAGCTACTTTATAATTTCCTCTTGCTTCTCTTGAAATCCTTGCAGCAGCTCTACACAAGAACATCTCCCTCCCAGTAAATGGAGTCCCATCTCAGGCAGACACCTGTTCCTGTGCAGACCTCAAAATGAGTCCCCAGACCACCATTGGGCTCGAGGTCCTGCTAACTCTGAAAACACTGAACTTTTAACCTCAGTTCAGTTACCTCATGTATAAATTATGGCCCTATGGAGTTGATGTGAAAATTAATTTAAGTAAAGAATTCAGCACAGATGTGGGCATATATTAAGTGTTCAATGCATCTTTAATGCTTTTGTTTCCTTTGCATTAAAAAACAACATGAATCTTAGATTTAGTTTGATATATGGAGCTTACAGTGGAAGAATTTGGTGTAAACAATGAGCTCTCTTCAGCATTTGCTGTGAACCAGCTGTTAGCATGATCGTGAGGACAATGATGCATCTGTCCCAGTACCTGTCTCCAGTGTGCTCAAACAAGCTGCCCACTACCTCATGGGACAGGCTCGGTTGCAGGTTTAAATTCTGGGTTGACTGCTTTCTTCATGCTATTCACATAGATGACCAAGAATCTTTAGACTACAATGGTGAAATCTTCATGTCTTTCTGGGGTGGAGTGGGAAGAAAGTGAGTGGAAGAATCTGGGCCACATTGGGCCAAGTGTTACGAATGTTTTTTATTTCCACTGGATACAACTTCACTTTTAATTTTCCATCATCAGGATACCCTGGTTCAGAAGCTTTCCTGCAGTGTAGCATCATAAGAAGGGGTCTGTCTTGTTTCTTGTAGTGGTGTCCCCAAAGGTGTCTTGCCTAATCATTTGCTATGGTCTGTGTCCATCTCTCAGGGACTCTAGCTCCTTCCTCCTCCACTGATGCCCAGGTAACTGCCTGTTCCATTCAGGTCCTTCTTTGTAAGGCACCTGCTGCCTTTAATCAGTGATGCCTTCTTCATCTATGCTTTGGATTACTGACATTTCCACCCATTTGTTATTTATTTATTGAGAGTTTAAAGTCTACCAAGTCCTAGGCTGAAAGAGAAGAGCAGGATTGATGTGCCTTTCTAGGAAGTGGGTTCAGGGGAGGACATGTAAATCACCTGCCCAGCTCTGACACTGAATGAGGTCAATGTGGCATCCTCACTAGGCCAGAATGTGTTGAGTGGGTTAAATTCAGCTGTGAGATCCAAACCGAAGGTCTGATCTGACACTCATCTCTATGACCCTGAACTAAAGCAGCTACCATCTCAACAATGAACAGGAAAAACCTGATGTTAAATACAGCAGAAAACCCAGCAAGGCAGAGATATAGCTTCCATGAGTGAGAAAAATGAAATAAATTGTGACGTTTTGATGAAATGTCTCGATGGATGAGAGATACAGTATTTTTATGGTGCTGCAGGTATATTGTAATTGATCAAAAAAGTCCTTTCTACATGGAAAGCATTCAGGTCCATAGTTGATTTGAAACATAAATCACATCGATTCTGTCTCTCTGTTCACATGCTTGACTTGGGGAAGGTATTGAGAAAGTTTTTGATGGATTTGCTTACTTTTCCTCAAGTCTCTAAAAGAAGCCATGGCCTTGGTTGCTGGGGGTTACATACCCCGGCAGATTTGAGGCCCTTCTTGAGAGACTTTGATCAGGTGTTGAAGGTAGCGAGAGGTGGGAGCCTCCTTGCATAAGAGGAGATGAATGGGGCCACAAGTGACCTCACTGTGGTTGCAGACTAGCCTTGGTCCCACACTCCCACCTGGCCTGCCATGCCTTTAGGCAGCTCAGAGCTCATAGTCTGAACTCATACAGCTCCCATTCAAGGAACTGACACTATGTGTTCCATATGGATTCTGGTCCAGTATCTGCCCTACTTGCACTTGAGAGGTCAGTTCTTCCCCCAGGATAACCCACTGGATAGATCACTAAGGTGACTCTAGTCTTACTCTGCTGGGGTTATGTCAAGCATCCTAGGAGCCCAGGGCTAGGTGCTAATAGGATTTTACCCTATATCAACTGCTGTGGTGAATATTTGTGTTCCTGCAAAATTCTTGTTGAAATGTAATCCACAGTGCAACAAATTCAAGAGTTGAGGCATTTAGTTAGTGATTAAGGCATGAGTACTCTGCCCTCATTGGGTTGAACCAGCACTCTAACAAAAATACTTGAGGGAACTAGTTGGTTCCTTCCATCTCTTCTGCTGTACAACAACATAGCTTTTGTTCTTTTTGCCTTTCTACCAAGTGAAGATATGACACAGTCAGAGATTGCTAGAAGGAGAAAGGGCAAATAAACTCCTGGGTCCTTAACCATTACTCATTGAAAGTGTCATTTATGTTTTCCTTTGAGATAGACAGAGACTTAAAAATGTTTGGTTTGTTTCTCTTTGTTAAAACCTGTGACTTCAAATTCTTCTCAGCTTTGTATATAGGGATGTTAGTCATTTAGGGAATGGTTGTTTAAAAGTTGGCAGAAGCTTTGGCTTATTAGCCCTAAAGCTGAGTGTGGTGGCGCATGCCTATAATTCCAGCATTTTGGGAAGATGAGGCAGAAGGATCACAAGTTGAACCCAACAAGGGCTTGTTGGCAAGATCTTGTCTCAAAATACAAAGTGAAAAATATGCTGGTGATGTATCTTAATGTGAAGGTCAGGATAGATGATAGATGATAGATAGAATTAGCCCTTCATTTACTTAGCTTATCTCATCTGCCTTCAAAACAGAGGAAACTAAGAGTAACTAAAACAATTTTCAAGATTCATAGAAAAATTTGATTACTAACTTTTACAATGTCCAGTTCCCGAGCTTTCCCCTTATGAGTGATGCCCAAATCTCCAGCAGTTATCCTGAACTTGCAGTTACCGGGGCCTCAGTAAAAGCGGTGCTTCACGTGACTGAAATAACTACAGAGACAATACTGTCGTGGGAATGGAATCACAAGTACCCCTCACCCCCAGCCATTAGGATTCCCTCAGTGCTGCAAAGCCAGGCCTGAGATAATGATCAAATGGACCTCAGCTCACCCAGCTAATCTGTAAATCTGGCCTCCTGTTTTTGTGGGTGGACCAGTCTGATCCTCTTCATCCGTGTGCTTCCTTCAACTACTGCTCAATCTAAAGGCCTTCCCTTATTTTCTTTCTAATTAGAGTTTCTGCCTGTAATTTATACTATCTCTTTAGTTTTAATTTTCATATCATTAAAACAGGACTCACCCTAGGTACAGCAACAAAGCACCATCTCTGAAGCATAAATCAAGCCTTCAGCAGACACTAACTCTGCCAGTACCTCCATGTTAAACTTTCCAGCCTCCAGAATTGTTAACAACATATTTTAATTATTTATAAATCACTTAACTTAAGATATTTTGTTATAGTCAAAGCAGAGAACTAAGCAACTAAGGAAAAATTTCCCTCCTTAGTCTTAGAATCTCAGGGTTCCCAACTAGTCTTGGGAAGGAAAGGAATGTTCAAGAATGTTCACATGAACCAGGGTCCCTTCAAGCCCTATCTCCCTAATGGTAAACTAATTCTAACTCTCAAGTCATCATGAAAACATACCCTGGGTTAGCTTGCAATGTTTTGTATTTCTGAAATATCTTTTTAGGAGTGTCTAGTGTTTTAGGACCTATTTTACTGATTAATCTGTCTGCATTTTAAATATTTATAACTACGCTTAATGGGAAACTTGAAATCCCTGTGTCACCACCATCAACATGCAGTTGCCTTTTTCATGCAACTTGCAATTAATTAGCTCACTCACTCAACAGTGAGCCAGTCCTTCACTCCACTCTTCATCAGAGGCCACCCTGGGGACTAGGATAAAGAGAGTAGATCAGATCAGGTGTCCCCCACTCTCTACACCTTCCCTTTCTTCTGGAGGAGGTGAGCTGCCTCACAAAAGTATAAATTAAGCATATATGCTCCATAAACAAAAACAGTGCATTTCTTTAATTTTGGAAGTGTTTGTAAGCAGGATCAATTAGGAAGAGAACCAATGAAAGAAAATTAAGCCATGGGAAAGGGTGTAAAATGGTAGGATGGTGTTTTTACAGAAAGGTACTTACAGTAGGTTATTTGACACCAAGGGGAAAAAAAATACTGTGGCAGGCTTCTGATTAAAACACGAAGAAGAAATCCAGTGTAACTCATTCCAATTTTGTTTTTTTATGTTAGGCTTGAAAATCTGGAATCAAATAAGGTGACACAAGGATTTTCATGGAGCCCTCAATGGGAGAAATGCAAAGGCAAGTCATGTGCACAGTTCATCATCCCTAGGCCACATCAGCATTATTGGAATATCTGGAAAGATCCATTGAATTTTGTATTTGGTCCCCATGTTTTTTCATTTACTCCAGAATGTTGAGAACCCCTTTGTAATGTGTTCATTTTGCTGTAGGAATAGAGAAAACAACCTGAAAAGTGATGTCTTACAATTAGAAGAAAACACACATCATAGGAGCAACTTCTATGTCCGCTGGTGTTTTTCAGTACACACTTTGGGAGTCCTCATTGAAAAGACTTCATCATGGGGCCATCATGGGGAAGAAATGACTGGGCTTTTACAACCCCTTTGTGAGAGGCTGCTAACACACCCAAGAATATCCCTGCACTCAGACCAGGAGCCCCACATAGAGTTCTGTACTTGCCAAATTCCAGAGAGTGATAGGAGAAGTTGTAGGTTCCTGAATGCAAGAAGGACATGGGGATACTTGGCCTTACAAGGGCCAAATATCTGCAAGGATCAGACATTATAATGCAGAACCGTAATGTTTGCACTCACATGTTGATAGTCACTATTTAAGGGAGACCGCTGATTAGTGTTAAGCGTATAGCAGTAAACAAAGCAGACAAAATCTTTCATGGGACTTGCATCTTAATGGGAGGAGGGTGAATAAATATATGTATTTAAGTAAAAGACTTGGAACAAGGATGCAATTACCCAAATCCAATGCTATATATAGTATTTTAACTCTGCTGGGCTGCTCCTACAACAATTTAGGGATAAAATGACATAGTAAATATGGACATTGGTATTAGCAGACTATGGACTAAAACACTTAAGAATTTCAGGCAAATTGGGGCTTTCTTTATTGACCACTAGAAGATAGGACTGACCCCAAAGCATACAGCAATAGTAACCGTAACTAAGTTGCATAAGAGCAATAGCTCAAACTTGGTGGGCATCAGGGAGTTGGATTCAAGAAAGTCTAATACAACCAGCAAAGAGCCAAAAGCCTCCTCAAAACGTTTACAGTTAATGGGCATCTGTGGAAGGTTTTGTGGCAAAGGATGTCAAAAACAAATGAAAATCTGTCCTTAGTAAAATAATCATAATTGGGAAAAACAAATAAGCTGATGTGATTTCTTTGGAAATAGTTATGAAGTTTATCAAAATGCTAATTATAAATTACCATATGCCCCAGCAGATTCACTGTCAATATTTATCCAAGGGAAGTGAAAAATATGCACCCCACACAACTTGTTCAAGAATGTTCATAACAACGTAACAATGTTATTCATAATAGTTTAAAAGTAGAAACAACCTAAATGTCTATCAGCTTGTGAACAAACAAAAGGTGATATAGACAATGGAATATTACTATATAATTGAAAGGAAGGAAGAATTAATGTCTTCTACCGTATGAATTAATATGAAAACATGCAACGTGAGGAAATCAGATATAAAAGACCACCTTATTTTTGTTTACTTTCTATCTCCAAAATTTCCTTTATAAGCAAACCTATTATGATAGCAGAAGGATGGTTGGCCATAACTGAAGTTGTGGTAAAGAACAGGATTAAGAATGATGACTTTATAGGTACCAAGTTTCTTCCTGAGGTGTTAAAATATCCTAAAATTAGATGATGATACAGTACTATGAAGGTATGCAAACACCCTCTGAATTGTGTAGCGCAAATAGGTGGCATGCTATGGGAATTACATCTGAATAAAACAATAACAATTAGTGAATTTGTAAATGCTGCATTGGTCACATAAGAAGGAGGAGATGCTGAGGATGGGGAGATATCTACAATTTAAGAACATAACCAAGAGAGATATTTAATCACTATTATCCTTAAGAGTCTAATCTGAGATAGATCTTCTCTTATAGATGAAAAGTAAAATATTCTGTAGCCTCAGTTAGTTAGAACTCACTGGAAGCATCACCATATGTGAAGTGCACGAGGTCAGACCTTGGGTGGTGCCACTGGGAATTGAGAGATCGGTGTGACCGGGTGACAAGGGTAAGTCAGGAACATCCACAGAAAGACATACATACCAAATCAGCTTCCAGGTAGAGCCTCAATGGCAATCAAGTCTTCATTTGTCTTCCTATGTTCAATATTTTAGGAACAAACTATCTTATTGATTGCAAAGTCATATGCATCTAATTTTATAAGTTTACATAGATTTTGGAAAAAATATTGATGCCAGTTTCCTACACACTTACCCATACTCTTGCCATGTAATCCAGAAATAACACTTTGAAGTATTCACCCAAGAACAATAAAATACATGCTCACAAAACACTTTTATGAATATTTAAGGCAGCTTTATTCATAATTATTCCAAGCTGGAAACAGCACAAATATTCTTTACCAGATGAATCCCTATACCGAAATACTACTTATGAATAAAAAGGAGTGGACGACTGATCACCAAATGGCCTGCGTGGATCTCAAATACATTTGCTGACTGAAAGAAGTCAGACTTGGGTTGCAAATGGCATGATTGCATTCTTTCTGCTGGAGAGAAAACCAGGAGTAGAGGACAAACTGGCAACCTCCCACAGTAGGGGTGAGGGAGGCCCTGAGTACAAATGGAAGCAGGAGAGGGGACTGGTGAGTTCTTACCAAGGCAACAATGCTGTGAACTCTTGTAAATCTCATATGATGTCCACCAAAAACTGTGTACAGCCATATGTAAAATAGACTGTAATCTGCCCAAGTTAACATCGAGAATTAAAGAAATGCAATATAAAATCCCCTTTTAAAGTATCATTCCTTTTACCTAACAGATTGGCAAAAATGAAAGACAGTTCATATCAGCAAAACAGCAAAAAGTTGAAGTGAAATGTTAGACAGCTGACTGCATGTTTAGGGGTCATACTTTCTGGAAAATGCATTTCCTGAAATGCTGTGTGTGACTTGCCAAGTAGGAGTGAACCATGGGGAAACCCCACGACTCTGCAGAGGATTGATGGAGATGCAGGCTGAGTTTGGAGTCAGACCCAGAAGAGTCTGACTAGAAAGGCAAATCCTTGGACTTCACAAGCGAACCCTAGGGCACCTTTGTCCTGAAATTGAAACCTGAAAAGATCAGAGCCTCTTTAGAATGCATAGTGCACACTCTCTACTCTGCATTGCCATGGGCTATACTGGGCCTGGGGACCTCCTGCAGGCCAGGCAGGCCCACTGAGCTCAAGCCTCCCAACATTGCTTCATTTGTAGGGGAAGGATGAATTTACTTCGTTCCAATCCTATTTGATACACTGAACAGACAGCTTTGTGCATATTATCTCGGCCAATACTCGCAAAACAGTGAGCATTGTCACATTGCTATGCTCATTTTAACAGGTGGGAAAACTCACTCGGGGACAGGAAATAACTGCCCCAAAACTTGCACTAAATAAGCAAGGAGATGATCCCGAGACTGCGTATGGCTCTCCCCATATCTTTGTGCTTTTTCCTCCCTACCCCAATCTTTCCCAGGAAAGAAGAGGAGATAGACAGGGGGGGAACTCTGAGCCATGCCCTGTGCTGCACGGTTTAAGGTGTTGCTGGATTGAAGCTCCACAGGAGAAGCCCACATTCCTCTACTAAAGACAGCAACTGTCAGAAGATGCATGGACACCCCAGCAAGTTCTCAGGCAATAAATTGCTCAGCCACTCCTGGATCTTGAGGAACAACTCTAAATGGGCCCAGGTTGAAGAGAATGGGGCATGTCTGACAAATGGGACTCAAGTGGCCACAAAGAAGCCTGTAGTTCCCTGAGGCATTACTGGCAGCAGATACAGGCAGACACATGCACTTATCAAAAGTGACCGAAAAAGGAATTGTTGGTGGCAGGTCTGGAAGATCTGAAAGTAGATCAAGTCCTTTATCTCTCCATCTGTTCACTTACCTATTTAACCATTTAGGGACAATCTGCCATGCATAGGGAAAACATGCTCAGGGAGGGCATATAAGGCAAACCTAAGAACTCTGTGCCAAGCTGGGGAGTTGGATAAGGCACAGAGTGCTATGGCATATCACAATGAAAGAGTGAGGCAGGGAAGCACAGATAGACAGATGGGCAGAGTAGGGCAACACAAGGAAGCCTAGAAAAGCTGATGCTGAGTGACCCTTGGATCCAGAAGAGTTAGCTAGTGATCTAAAAACCCCAGGGGGCATGTACAAAGGGACACCAGGTGTTACGGCTGGGCAGGAACAACAGTGAATGGAAAGGGTAGGAGCTGTTGGTCTAACAAGCATGGAACTGATCCTACAAGACAGGATCATAAATCATAAATCTCATAAATCAAGATCAGGCCAACTGGACCTTGTGGCTCAGACCTTTCCCTTCCAGGTCTAAAGAAAGGATATGAGTGACGATGAGAGTTTACTTTCCCTCTCTGCATCTCTCTCCACAAAATATCTGCACCCCCACTTAGATCTTTCCCCATCCTAATATTACCCAGTTTTAGATGATCATCCTACATGAGACTGTTTCTCTTCCTTCTACTTTGCTGTGCTCCAGACACAGCATTCTGCAGTAGACTGGGTCTTGTCCACAGCTGAAAAGGACTCAGACGACACCTCTGGCCTTTGCACTAATTACTTGCCATGGTCCTCCTTGCAGAGAAAGAATGTGGACATTTCCATAGGGGCTGCAGTTAGCAAACCTGAATTCCAAATGACGAGGGTGGTCAGGAGCAGTCTTCCTTCCATGGAAACCTGTTTGAGCATTTAGCAAGCCAGTAGAAGGGAGTGAGAGCTGTGGTCCAATGAGACACGCAGAGGGTCACATTGTGGAACTGTCTCAAGTTATTGCACATTGCCTGTGCAGGTGTGAGGCCAGGAAGGGGTTCCTGGGGGAGACTCCTGGACATCTGTTGGCCCTTGCTCAGAGACTGTCACCTGCCCCTCCACTGGGAACCATGACCCCTATGCCAGATGGGAACTGGCCTAAAGAGGTAAAGCCAAGACTAAGGGAATAAGTATGGCAGGTGGGAAGCAAAGCCAACCTTGACCATGGAGTGACTCAACATCTAAAGTCTCTTGACAAAACATACCTTCTTTTGACCAAATAAATGCATCAGCCTTCCAATGGCCAAGTACCCTAGTGACAGCCATAAACCCAGGCAGTTAAGATGGACAGGTCTGAGATAGACACATCACATCTGCAGGCAGGGCATACTGGCAGGGCAAGGGAGCAGGAGCACATGCGGGTTGTTCAGGGACATAACTGAAGACACAGGGAAAAGCAACAGTAAGGGCTGCGGTGGCCTTTCCAACCAGGAAGAGCTCACTGCTGGGATTAGGCTATAAGGGAGGAACTGTCATATGCTGCCCACTCACCAATCCTACCCTTCTGTGTCCCCCACCCCATTCTTCACTGCTCAGCTCTTACCAGCTATGTATACATGAGACATCTATGAACTTTGTAAATGAACAAGCACATAGGACTGACTATCCCAGAGGCAAAATGGGCCCTGGGACTACTTTTCATGGAGAAAAGGGGACCCTAGATTATATGCTGTGGAGTGCAGGTCAGCCAGGATCTCAGTGCAGAGGAGGCCCTGTAAGCATCTACAATTGGTCCAAGGAGCCCTGGCCAAGGGATGGCCATCATGTGTTTCCAACCTAGATGGAAGATAACTGGTCCTACTATAAATGGTTCTTTGACCCTAGCTTTTAACATTTTATTTTGAGGCTGTGTAAAAAGGTAATAAAGTTCCTATAGCTTCAGGCTGAAATGCTCAAAGTAGTCCAGAGGGACTCAGCAACATCAAGGTAAGAAATAAAAACTTGGAGTCTAGCTTAGAAGGATGTAAGAAGTGGGCAGAGCTCCTGACCCAAATACCTCTGACAGTCACCTCAGAGGCCAACCTCAGCTGACAACAGTTCTAGCAGAACAGGAGATGGAGCACTGGGTAGTCAGTCCCCTCTGTTGAAGATATAGTGATGTCAAGATGATTCCTTAAGGTCCCAATGGGCACATCCACAACTGTGTAGGGGCGTGAATATGTCCCTTAGGGTGTGGAGTTTGGCTGACCTGCCTACTGGTAATGTGGGCAGAAAAGCAGGCTTCCCATCCCAAGACCCTCCTAGATCTACCCACCAATGAGGCCTCAGTCTCTGCTGGTCAACTGAACCAGCCGATGCTTAATAGTGACCATTTCTTACTTACAAAAATGAATGGTTCTGCAAAGCCATCGTGCTCTGTGAAATGTTGCTTTAAAAGGCTTCTTCAGTAGACAAATGTCCTCCCACTTAGTTGCCTAAAAGATTAGAAAAGGTAAACACCACAGTTTGTCCTAACCAACGATGGCCTGAAGCTGATGTGTGCAGTGGCATTGACATAACCTCAGAAAAAAAACCCGTCATTTGTATGGTAAAACCAAACTCGATACACTTCATGCTTGCTGAAGACCTGCACCTTGGGAATTTGAAGGTAAATAGCTGCTTCCTTCCTTGCAAATCTCCCAAATCCTATTACAGGCTAGCTTGAGTGGGCTCATGATATGTACAGGACTTAATCATTTTGTGAAAGCAGTTGTCTATATGTCATTTACTCTATTTATGACTCAGGTAGGGCTAGGAAAGGTGCCAGAAATCCTATTATAGGGCTGAGCCCTTAAGGATGTGACCTGGAGAGTTGGATTAGACAGAGCAGACAACATAGGTAGAGATGAATATCTGAATTGGAGGCCACAGGTATATGCTTATGCCTGGCTCAGGGTTTTCTATCAGCTAATTTTTAGCAAGTAAGTGGCATGGCTGTGAATGTCAGTCATCACATATCTGCAGTTTATAGCAGAGAGGATTGAGTACACCCCACCCCATTCCTGTACAATGAAGCTACTGTCCTCTACACAATAACATTTTCCATTAAAGTTTCATAATTTTTCCAGTCTCAAAAAATTGCAAAAATACTGAAAATGTCCATCTCTGAATTATTTATGTCTTCCCCTGTTTTGCACTGTTCACATTGTCTGAAGGAGGAATCAAGATGAGCTGATGAACTATTTCAGTTCAAGAGAAGCTGGCAAGGAAGCTTGGCTGCCTATGGTCATTGTGTCTTTCCCAGAGTCCTGGGCAGGTGTGCCTACCTCCATGTCCCTCTGCCTACAGGCCTGAAGAATAGAATATTAGTATCCGGTGGAGGAAAACATCATTCCTTCCAGAGGCTCTGGTAGCAGCTAGACTTCATCTTAGTTCATGGAAGATTTCCCAGGCTTGTGGTTAACCACAGTCTTAAATAATACATCACTTTCTGAGTTCTCTCTGATCTGTCAGGGCTGGAAAGCCCAAGAAATTCCAGAGGCAAATTCACAGCCTCCCTCTTAATCTGCAATCACACTCAGAAGAAATCCTGCAGGTGACTTTTTGCTGAAAGAAAACATTTAAAGGATCCCAAAGAAGCCTAAAGAAGCTGAAAGGAGAGGAAAAGGAGCTTCCTTTTGAGCAGAGTAAACTTCATTCAGGCTGGCCAAGGGTCACTAGCTTTATGGGAGTTCCCTGATTTCAGAAGCTGCCTACTATCCCACAGAAGTTGCATGAAAGTCACAATTTGGGGGCTGTGGTGGGGGAAGATGCTAGCTTTTATATGCTCCAAAGGCAAGACACTCATGCACCAATTGTAAAGTAGATGGTAAGAATGCCTGGTGCATAGCACTTGGCCCCAAGACCTCCTCCTGGTGATCCTCAGAAATCAATACCCAGGAAGACAGAGTAGCCACAGTCTGAAAATTCTGCATAGAAGCTGTTAACCATATGAATCATGGATTACTGATTCCAGCTTATGAAAATGAGGGAAGATCAAGGCATTTGCTTATTAACCCAACATATAAAATAATTAATTTTTACCTGGTGGTATCATGCCTTTGTAGGAAAAATCTTAACTAAATTAATATTACTTGATATCCAAGCAAATACTTGAGGATCACATAAAAATGAAGCATATTTCCAGGAAAGATGAAATAAATTATCCTCCTCAACTGTTTTTGGTTGAAATGTAAAAGTCGTGTAAAATATAAAGGGCCCTCCAGAAAGTGTTACCAGCCCTGGAAAAGAATTAACAAGTGAGTCTTCTCTTTTGGGATGTTGGCCACCCATCTATATGAATGTGCCTCAGACCATTTTATCTTTGACTTTCTCACATGCTGGAATATCATTAGTCCTTAGTTCAGTCATACCTGGTTGAATGTCATAATGGGTTTGCCTGATGCAGGTAAGCAGGGTGCAGTATGAGCATCGCCTCTTGGTGGGGTGATGTCACCCACAGGAGACATGCCAAGGGGAGAGGTTATCACAAAGACAGTTCTATAAGAACATTGTCCATCACATTGCACAATGTTCCAATAGGCAGAATCACCTATGTAGACCAAAGACTTTAAGTTTCACTTACCTAGTAAATTGGAAACATGGGAATAGGCAGTGAGGAGAAAATAGAACTTCAGACTCCACAAAGACCAGATCACAGTAAAGCCCGTACCATGCCTGTGCAGTTGGTAGGATGTCAAAAAATCTGTATGCACTGATCTTATGTAAGGACCTTGACTATTCAGTGAAGATGACTCACTAAAGCTTTCCCAATAAAACATTCTTTGAAATTGTTATAGAAGATTACCATAAATCAGAAGCCATTATCTGAGCACTGTGACCCCAAACATCTCTTGATGTCCTCACAGAAAACACCTCCAGCTACCTCATCTAATGCCCTGGCTCCTGACAGTCAGCTCTCTATTCCTGCCCTGGTTCCCTTAGTTCCTGACCCCCATCCAAGCTTCCTGTGTCCTCAAACTAGAGGGCCTCAGCCTCTCTTTCTGGACCAAAATCTCCACAAATAAGGACTAAGCAGGGCTTAGAGCATGTCCGTAGTTGGAGTAGACCCTCAGTTTGGACCTTTCTGAACTTGAATCCTTAGCACCGAGCCCCAGACACCTTCTAGGTCAACAGAAGTGCTTGTGAGTCATCACCAAAACTCCTGTTGGAAGACTCAGTAGAGCCTGAGAGTCAAAGAGAAATTTGTGTGGCAGCAAATCAGTAAAAGCCATTTCTCTCCACTTTTGATCAGTATTACCATAGATTTGCCAGTACTCTCCAGCAAATTGATCTTTTGCAGTCTACCAAATGGGCAAATGTATTAAGTCCACCACATACAAGAATGAGCCATTTTTTAGTGTATAGACACTAGGCCCACTTGCAGGGTCTCTAAGCATAAAAAGAAATACAAGATTCCTCAATGCTTGAACAATGACAACTAGACACTGACTATTTTTCTGAAATCAATACAGTTTTTCCTACTAGGAATCAGATTTTCATACTGTGAAAAACCAAGAACGGTTGAAACAGTGAGAAAATACAAAGCAGTTGATAGAGGTTTCAGTTTT
>RJWT010026682.1:0-15739 GCA_004365215.1 Cuniculus paca | reverse complement strand
GTTAAACCCTATGCATATGCCCATCTGCCATTGTTGGAATCTGACTAGAACAAGGTGCAAATGGCCTCTGGAAAGGACCTTGTGGGAATTTGCAGGATGGAATGCAGGGATGAAATGTATCTGGACACTTCATACTAATGGGGAACTGGGCTAAAAGAGGCAGTGAAGTGAGGGAGAAAAGGATAGGCAAGTGCAAATGTATTCCTTTTAGTGTGCAGTGCACCTGCTTCTGCTCCTGGCTGCCTTGTCTAGATGACACATCTATTCATTGCATGCCTCTTTCTTTTCTTTTTTCTTTCTTTCTTTCTTTCTTTCTTTCTTTCTTTCTTTCTTTCTTTCTTAATTCTGGGGATCTAACCCAGGGCTTCATGCATGATGTGCTAGGCAAGTTCAATATGTGCTTTCAAAGCCAAGCATCACTTTTAGGTGACTGTCCAAGGAACTGAAAAATAAAGCCAAGGAACTGAGCATCCATAATCTCCCATTGCTTCAGTGGACCCTGTTTGGCTTGCTCTAGGGCTACCTCAGTTCTAGTTGTACTTCATGCTGTGTTTAATCAGGACTATACAAGTCTTTGTTTCTCTTGCACCAGAATAAATACATATATGAACTTCATAAATATATCAATTTAAGATGAGCCATGTTGACTTTGGGGGAAGAGGGGAACCTTCTGAGTTAGGCTTTGATCCCCTAATCCCAAGGCCAGAGACTATTTATCCTAACCTTGTTTGGTGGAAGCCCAGATGGCTGTCTAGTTTGGAATGGCTGGAGTTGGTGTGGATGAGAGAAAGGACAATGAATTCTAAGAGCCCATGTCCATGGAAGGTTGGGTCAAAAATAGCTTTGAAGTCAATGGCGTGGAGGACAGGGAAATTGAGCTACAGAAGGAAGCTGGTGGGGCTGGGTGACTACTTTTGTCAAGATGTCACACTGTATATCAAGCTGACTTTATGTGTTTTACTCCTTAGCACAGTTCTAACTCTGTAGATGTGTACAATAGTTGTTACATTGTAAATTAAAGGATGTCATCGACTCTACAGGCTGTTAAACGGGCCAAGGAATTATTTCCAAAAGAGAGACAATTCCAATATTTTATTACAGAAAAATAACTACCTAGTTTTAAATTTTATCTTCCAACATTTTTTGGGGATTGTTAATGATGATTGATAATATACAGTTTTATTTGTCCAGGGTCTACTATGGATTCCTCATTGTGTTTCCTTTGGGCCTTCAGTATAGCAGACAGTCATAAAATATTTGAATCTATTATTCTTAATTGATTTCTTAGACATCTTCTCCACTATCTGCATTTTTAAATTTGTCCTTTCAATCAACTAAGCCCAGATCCCTGCACTTGAAAGTCTTAAGAAGCTCATTCATAGGTCCCAAGATGTAGGTGGAATGATTTAACTCAGGTAGGCTAGAGAAGTGGGCAATTTAGTGTTCAGAGCTGTCAGTGTTTCAAGAAAGTTGGCACCTTGTGATGGTCATCTTCTACCACATATTTGCAATTTGGTTTGACAGTTTCCTAAGAAAAGTATAATTTGTACTCTGTCCTCTTCCTTTTGGCTTTATGTGCCTTCGTCCCACCATCTTCCTTTGTGGCAGAAGCGAAAGTTGCTCTGGGAAATGCATGGTCAGAGCAGGAGCCATTAGGCAGTACCCACCATTGCATTCTCCATGTCCAGTACAGATTTTCTCCCTTTCATTTTCCCCTGGCTCTCACCCACTATATTTCAAAACTAGGAAATGCATTATAAAGATTGTTGTAGTTGATTCCTGGATTAAAAGTGGCAGTTTGACAATACTGTGATAATCTCAAAAAGAGAGTGAAACCCTGTCCCATGTAAACGCTTTCCTTTCTGTTTTTTATGTTTTGATCTTATGAGCCTTGACTAGGCTCAACTAAAAACAATGGCAACCTCTTCAAAGGAGAATACCAATCCCTTTGAATGGGCTACTTCTGCTCCAGGTTCCCGCCATTTATCCACCCTTGACGAGCTCCAGTAGAAGTCAACAGGTGGTTGTCCAAATATAAATGAAAAGGCTTAACTCTAAAACACTGGTATCTGACGGGGTTTTTAGAAGACTTTACTCTGTGGTTTTGGCAGCGGTTGTGTGTTTCTTTGCCAACAAACAGAGAAATTTGACCTCAGGAGTTAGAGATTTTCATCACTACTGTCCCCACTCAAGATCTATCCACTCCTTCTCCACCCTCACAAATCAGAATAAAATAAAAAATGAAGAGTGAAGGAAGCTGAAGAAACAATGGAAAGGGAATGATATGGCATTCATTAATAAATCTATATTTTATTCCTTTACTAAAGACATATTTATATGTATCAAAAACATTTTGATGTGTGGGTAGAGGGGGACGTATTTTGCAAACAGATTTCTCTTCATAAAATTTCTCCATGTTGATTATTATGTGACACATTATTAGAGTTATCTATGGAAATAATGTATATTCAAGTTACCACCAGCTTCTCAAGTAAGGATTGAGAAATAAAACAACAAAGAGACATAAAAGAAAAGGATCACAGGATAAATTCCTTGCAGTTTACTCATACTTTGCTTTGTTACTTTCACCTTCTTTACTTTTCCTAGGTAGCCAACCAACAGAAACAGGTCATGTGATCTTAAAGGAAAATATTGGCCTCAGGCAAAATTCATCTTCAAAGAAGATTCTGTTGCATTTCAAAGTTATAAAAAAATTTTTTAGTAGAATGGGCAATATAATGGAGAACTTAGGGATTCATTTCAGAATTTAAGGTTATATACAGTCTTCAACTTGTTGAACAAGCAGTTCACTTCAGACTAGTTAGAAGAATTTGTCTTCATTTTCCATTTTAATAAGCTATTGTAGGTGTTTGGTACTTTTCAATAATCCCTGAAAAGGCATAAGTGTGACATTTTTTCTAATCTAGAGGCACAAAGCTTTGATTATATAACTGAAAGAATATAAAAATCTGAGTTCAACTTACATATGACATCAATAAGAAAGGTACATGAGTCAGATAAAAATTCCCAGGCAGCCATCAGTGACAAAGGTAAACACTCACGTTAACAGTAGGCCAGCAGGGAGCCTTCATCCTCCTTCTTGTCCAGAGTAGAAAGTCTTGACCCTCAACCTCAAAATATTAGGTAGGGTCAACAGGCAGAACACCTGCCCTTGGGAGCTGCTCTCTGAAAAGCTCGGTGCAGACAGGGTCCCCCTGCCTCTTGACTTGCAGTTTTCTAAGATGCCCGAGGCTCCTCCTCTGAGTCCTATGCTGAGACGGGGCCCAAGGGAACACACACCCTTATTTAGCCTGATGCCAATTTCAGTTGGGCTCATGACAGCTGATCACTGTACGACAGGCACTCCCAGTAGCCTGGGTAACTCCACTGTGTTCCCAAACACTCCGTTAGGATCCCTCTCAGCCTGCTGTGGCCAGAGACTCAGTGTGGAGTAGAAAAGATGCTCCTGTGCTTTCTCCTTAGCTGGATAAAAAGGCCAAGCTAGGACCATTGAGAGGTACACAGATGCCTTAAATGGGTTCACAGAGTACATCATTAGACATAATTCATCCTTTTTCTTCCGTCTGTACCACCACTGATCTTTTCTTAGAATATGAAGAAATTGCTGTAGGAATCGAGCCAAAAGCATATCTAAACACCGTGAGTGTAGAAAGTTTTTATTCTTTAGCCTTTGCAATGCCATAGCACTCGCAAGAGAGTAGCACTTCATAACCTTGGTGGTCCTGCAGTTTTGAAGTAAGTAGAAGTCCCCTAAATGAGCTCCTCAATTAGAGAAGAAAAGAGATCCAGCTAACCTCCACATGCCATTGGCACCAGAAATGTGGTACATCTGCAATTTAGCACTAATCTTAATAGCTTATGACTGCCAGAAAATGTTGCAAACGAAAGAATGTCTATGGAGCAAATCTATAGCAACCCCTCTACTAGTTAATTAGTTCTGTGAGCTCTAAAAGAACTAATTTTCTTTAATGTAGAATAGAAATAAATTAATTAGAGGAAAAGAAACAAATTATTGACCTTAGGTGAAAGGGGAAACAGTATCATCAAGTTGCAAATGTCTCATTAAAACTTAGTGAAAAGCAGCTAGCCAAAAAACCTGAAGACCAAGATTTAGGCTCTAAAAGAGAAGAGAATGAGTTTTTATGCTGTAAAGTGAACACCATGCTGGGAAGACAACTCTTATTTCAATGAGACTGCCATTGTGCAAAACACATTTTCAAACTTCTTATTGGGAACTGGTTTCAAAATTATTTACTGTGCGGTCTCAGTCTTAGTCTCATCTTGTATTTGAATGTAGCTTTTTTTTTTTTTAAACTTAGATTGATCATGTCAATTTTGAGCCATTTCCAAAAACTAAATTCTCTCCCAAAGCATAAATGTTCAGCCCTATGAATGAGAAATATTCTTCAGGTTTAGAAGAGGATTCAGAAAAAGACTGTTCAAAAATGAGTGGTGGTAACTGCATTGTTGAACTAAGAAAAGTCTTATGAAATGCCTGTGTGAAAAGAAAATAATATTTATTTGCATATTATTTTAGAGGTTTTCTGAAAGATTGCTTAATAATTATTACTTTTAAAATTGAGCATCTATATGACTGAACTCATGAAAGTATACTTGCCTATAAAAATGCTTTGGCCAAATCCATACCTTCGTATTAACACTCTTACCCTCACTATGCCCTTCCTCTACTAGTCCCAGTTCTACATAAAATCAATTTTAACCAAAAAAAATTTGTTGAAATTTTTACAGTTCCTTTTATTATACAAGAAGAAAAGATAATTCTTACCATTTTCCCTTTAAAAGACACCAACATGCTAAAAGCTCTAATTTAGGTTCTCTAATTTTACGAAAAGACTCCATATCACTGCTATTTCTATAATTTCTAGCTAAGAAAGATTATATCCCTATAGTTATTTTTTATCCTTTTACACTCTGTCTTCTACAACCTACTAAAATTTTTATCTCCAAATTTTAGATGTTTCAACTGATTTTGTTTGTTTTTTGAAATTCTTTTCTTGATGATAAGAAAAGCTGGGAAGGTGAAGTTCATTGGGAACAAATAGAGGTAATAATCACTAAAAGGAAGCAAGGAAAGTCTGGAATCCTATACAACTCTGTTGATCTTATTTTCAAGACCTTTTCTCAGAGACTTACTAGATATTTACCAAATGTGGTAACATGGGTATATAACTATCTTCACTCTGTCCCTCCATCTCTACCATACCATAATTGTCGTGTCTTTGAAAGGTACATCAACATCCCTAGAACCAAACTGGAAAATTTTCAAATCCCTAAAGTTTGTCCTGTCTCTGAAAGTTGCTTCAACATCTCTAGGACCACTGGAAAATGTTCAAAGCCCTGAAGTTTTCTGAAGAGCTGACTTGGGAATCTAGAGTGCTTGGTGTGCACTTACAGAACTTTTCTACAGTCTTCTTACTCATGTGGTGAAGCAATCAGGATAGATGAAATGACAGTCCAAAGCTGTGATCTTTGTCATATTGAGAAACCACCACTTCATCCACACACACATAGCTCAAGTGTACCTATGATCTCATAGATTATCTAGGGGTAGTAGGTGGGAAGGTAGCTGATGGATTTTTGGAAATTAATAGCATTTGTCTGTTAGCGAGTTTACACAGTTTCCATAGAAGCCACTGGGGCAAGGGTCATGGCAACCAAGGCCATCTTCTATGACTACATAGTAAAAATGGATAGGGTTCCAGACAGGGAGGGGATCAACATACCAGGGTGCCTCAACTGTGCCATCTTTCATGTTAAATTCAGTATGAACCTCAAAAGGTGAATCCAGACAGCCACTGTGCTTAGTGGCACAATTCTTGGGTGTGTGAGTTTTCCAAATCTGAGTTTGAAGAAGCCAAGCTTGAATTCAGTGTGTTAGGGTGGACCGCAAGGTCACATTGAACCATGCTCTTCAGTGTCAAAATTTCAAATCTTGCCCTTCTCATATTTTAGTTGTATATTCTCAATTTGGCTTCTCTGTATGCCTTCATGCACAATGGGAAGGAGTGCTGGCCTCACAGAGTTGCTGATAAAACTCAAAGCAGAAGGCAAATAACGTGTAAACAGTTGCCTTATATCAACACGCCACCCTCCTGTTGAACTCCCACAAGAAGAGGACTCACGATTCCTTCTTGCTGGGAACCAACATTCAGAGGGCTCAGCTACACAAGTAGTAAGTGGTGGAGATGTGGGTCATTTCCAAGTCTGTCTGACTCTAACTTCTGTGCCTTTTCAGGTTCAGGAAGGTTTAATTTTTTCGTTGAGAAGATTCCTTAAAGCTATAGACAATGATGGCACAGGCAAGCAGGGGAGAAGACTGACTTAGCAATGGCCTTTGGAAGGCTGGTGCTTTATGGAGATGTGCTGGCAAAGAAAAGATGTGTTTTCAAACTCATACCCTTAATACCAGTCAAGGTCAAACTGGGAACATTTGCAGTGGAAAATTACACTCGGCAAATTCTGCAGGCTGATCCTAATTAGGAGCTAACCTCTTTTATTAGGTGAACTTTTTCTTTATTCTTTCACTATGGAGAATGAACTATAATTTGTTAATGAAATAGCGTTTAATATATGTAGTCTTACACTTTGTGATCATGAGAAAATGCCCTTTCATTAGAAAAACAGAGCTTTAATTTCTTACTTTTCTTTTTTTATTCCTTCAAAATCATTAGCACTTTGTACATGGTCTTTTAGCCTTATAAAAAAAGATCGAGGAATGAGACCACCTACTTTTTCCAGCACCTCTTTCATATCTACCCGTTGGTTCAGTCTTTGTGGTTTTGCGGTTTCAATTCAGCAATCACTTATTCGTTTCTCAAAGGACACTAAATGCAGTCTCTGAAGAAGAGGTTGCAGCCCCAAAGAAACTTACAACCAAATGACATCAAGGCAGATGCACATGCAGACAAGTGAGATAATGGGGAGGCGGGTAAAATACATTGTAGAGAGCAGATTTATAAGCCAGATCTGACGCCACTCCTGGGGACTGATTTTTTGCTCTGGGCTCTTTTATCTTATGGGGCTTATGAGTAGAGAGGAGAAAGAATTGTAAAAGTGCTGGAAACAGACCAGATGCCGTAGTTTCTCTTTGCGATATTGCTCCTCTCTAGCCCACCACAGCCTGCCTGGGATCTAAGCCTTGGTTCTCAGTCTGGAGGTGGTTGGGAATGACATGTCTCCTCATTTCACCACGTTGCAGATGACAGTTCCACTCAGGAACAACTCACTGAGCATCTATGTGGCAAGACGTGGGAGTAAAAGGTGAAGAAGATGTGGCACCTGCCCCAGAGGAGGTCGTACCCCACTGGCCCAGGAAGACCCACAGATGTGTTCAGCATCATGGGTAAGTGTGATAACAGAGGTACAGTCAGAGTCTCAGGACAGCAAGGAGTGAGAGTTCATCAGCATGAGCAGATGCCCCTGGGCTAAGCCTTGAGGAAGAGACAGTGTTCCCCAGCCAAGAAGGAGCCAAAGACCTTCCAAATGTGAAGGCCATGGGCTGAGACGTTAGGGCAACCAGAAGGATCGGGGAGCAGGGAGGCATTGCATGTGAGACGAAAGGCTGCAGACACAGCGATCTGGCAGGAGTTGCCAAGGGCCTATGAAATCCAGAAGATGAAGGGAAGGATTTTTTTCCTAGGGCTTCCATACAAAATGTCAAAATTGGAATGGCTTAGAACAGATTGCAGATCTAGAGGTTAGAAGCCTGAAGTCCAGGTGTCAGCAGGAGCCATGCTTCCTCTGAAATTGTGGAGAAAGAATCCCTCTTGCCCCCTCCAGTTTCTCCTAGTGCCACATGCCTCTTGATCTCTGGTACCAGTGTGGCTGCAATCTCTGCTCCCTGGGCATCATTTCCCTTCTCTGCACACCATCTTTCTTCTATACTTGTCTGTCTCTTTGCTCGATCAATTCTCTCCCTTTTCATGGTACTGGCAATTGAACCCAGAGGCTTTGTACTGAGCTACATCCCCAGCCTTTTCTAAATTTTATGTTTTTTATTTTGAGACCAAAGGGCTCCTCTGAATCATGAGTGGAAAAATCACCATTTCTCCCACAGTTGAAAGGAATTTCCTAACTCCAATAGATCCCCTGTCCCTTTAGATGCACAACTAATGAATCAGTTTAGTACAGGAAACATCAACTGTCATCATCTTGTTTTGTTTCATTTGTCTGAAGTAGTTTATGATTTTGAGCATATTTTTCTTTTACCCAACATTTGAACCCAACTAAAACTTACTGTGTAAGCATAAGGTTACAAATTTTTAAAAAATCTAACAGTGAAAAACATTAACCACTAATTCTCTCCTCTAGGTTTTTTGTATAGTCTCTGGAATTATTCAATGGGGAGCACTGAGTTATTTAGCTCATACACATTTAGTATGGGGTATGCTGTTAAGTGACTAGCAGCCTCTGGTAGAGACTGTGAGAGTCTCCAAAAGGGTCTTGTAGCTTTCAGTGACCAACTTTTATCACTGACTGAACACACTGCCTGAAAATACCTTTAATTTCCCAGATTTTTTTCCTCTCCTTCATATCAGTTTTCCCCGCCACAGGAAGACATTTGTCTGCCTAATGACCTGTAGGCAGGAAGGATACTCAGTAACTTTACTTTGTTCTGCTGACCTCTACTAGAGACGCTTTAATTGGTGTTTTCAAGAGAAGAGGACATGATGAGCAGATGGGTGCTCCAGATAGTTTTAAGTCCATTTTGCTCTGCTAATTTGTCTATTTTCATCTTTGAATTTCTTAATTCAAATGTGTACTCCTTCCTCAAGATCCCTGTATCACGTATGTACAAGGTTGTGTACATGCAGGTAAGGAGATGCTGAGAACTGGTGCCCTGAAGGAGGCACCTGCTGTGGGGACGAAGAAATGCAGTTGAATTCAGGGGAGGAGACAACACTCGGGGGTGAGCAGAAAAGGGTTGAGAAGGTCATCCACAGCCGATTCTTGGTGCCTTTTTGGTTCTGAAGCATCTGTGCAGTTCACTTTTAGTTCAAGGCTGTGCTTAGCATATATTTCTTCTGTTGATGTACATGAGATAAATATTTGAATATATATACATATATATATGTATATTCTGAGAGAGATATAGATTGCTCCTAAAATGAGATGCAAATAATGAAGGAATTTTATACACAATATTTTCATTGTCCAGAGAGATCTTAAGTTGTAATGAAGCGGTTACTGAAGTGCTTTCAAAGTCTGTCAATCCTTGTAAATAGGCACCACTTTGGGTATGTATTTTGTGATACGCCATTCTTGTGGACAGCCATTCAAGGGAGTTCATCATGAAGCATTGCTATATTCACATCTCTCACTGAAGCCTGCTTTTCTTTATTTAACATTTTTATGTTTCAGTCGGGGTGGTGGGCCGCTGTTGAAGGTAGTTTACGTCAATGGACATAGCTAGAACTGGGAAGGAATAATTTGCTGGATTCTCTATTAATATGTGATAGGAAATATAAAAAACATTCGTAAATATGACTAATACATCTAAAAACAGGAATACCATTTTATACCTAATACACTTTAAGGGAAGAATAATTTTTAATGTCAGCTTTAAAACTCTAAATCAAAAATAGAAGAGAATCTTTTAAGACCTTTGCCACATCATGAAGCATGCAAGCACGCTTGTTAATTCACGATGACATTTTCTCCAGATCTGGTTTGCCAGGAGAGATAAAGCAGGGCATAGTCCCATTTTTCAGGAGGTTTAAAAAGAATCACAGGCAGCCTGACAGTTCCACTGCAGCCTTCAGACAGAGCCTGCTGCCCTGGGCTGGACAGGAGGGAAAAGAGAGGTGCTGCTTCTTGACTATGTTTAGGTGACAACTCCTGGGAAGAAATCCCTCAGAGTCACAAAAGAAGTGGCTTCTGGGAAACTTTGCAGTTAAATCTAAGCTTTGAATGGCAGAGAAATTTTTTAAAATATGCTAACCACTTCCATTTCCATATATTCAGGGCTAAGCTCATGTAGCTCAACCTGTGTCTGAAATACGGTTCGAAGGCTGATTTTATTCTGTAATTTTAACATCACTTACTGAAATCTGCTTCTGTGGAGAAATCCATATTTTTTAACTTTGTAGATTAAATTTCCTCTCAAAAACAAGCTCCAAAAAAGTAGCTCAGCAGTAGAATGTGTGATTAGCATGCACCAGGTCCTGGGTTCAGTGCCAGCACAAAGAAACAAACAAAAAAAATTTTTAAAAATTTACAGTGCATTGTTAAGTCTGAACAAGTCATAAATTTCTTGTGTCCAAATTCTTCCAATTCCTGAACTAAAATCTGGACTCAAATGTTAGTTAGCTATATGCATTTTTTCCCTGTGCAAATTCAACTCAGGGCCTCGTGCAGGCTAAGCACATGCTGCACCCTGATGCTGGCTATGTGCATTTTTATGTCATTAAAATGATTAGATGAGGAGTGAGGAACATTTTGTGCAGCAATTATTTGTAGTAGTGCGTATATGAAAGCCTATGAACTTAAAAGTGGATAAACCATGATATATCCCCACAACATAATAAACTAAAGCTACATATGTAGATAAATCTTAGATATTATGTGAAAAAGTTTAAAAGCATGCTAGACATTGCTTTTAAACATAGTAATAAAATACTTCTCAATATGGTGCCTCACAACAGTAACACATTTATTATCTTGAATTTTCTGTTGGTCAGGGTTCTAAGAGTGGTTTGCTGGTCATTCTCACTCAGGATCTTTGCTGAGTCTCCCTTCAAGCTCTCTTCTACGGCTAATGGAAGACCTCAATAGGTATATTTCCATGGGGCTGCCTATGACATAGCTACTTCTCCAATAAGGGATTGATACAAGAGAATAAGAGAGAGTACCTAAGATAGAGGTACAATCTTTTTATCAACTAATCTAAGTGACATCACATTATGTATTCTATTCACTAGGGGCCGTCACTAAGTCAGCTGACTCTCAAAGGGAGGGAGTTGTCCAAGGCGTGAAGAGCAGGAGGTGGCATGATTGAAAGCCAACTTGGAAGCTGCCTGCCACAATTGCTACATGTTATTTTTGATTGTATGTGAGAATAGTACAGAAACATGTAACAAAAGTTTGTAATGGTACTAATAATATTATTAAAATACATATATGAATAGTAATTCTAGGTGAGGATTAGCTCTTGGAATAGGAGAAAGCAGGGATGGGAAAGGGTAGATCTAGACACCAACAGAAACTCTAATGTTTTATTTCTCTTTGAAAAAGGAAGTATGAAAAATGTTGTAATTCAATATATTTAGGAAACAGTACAGAAATGTACATTATCTTAATTTTTACATTTTTGATCGGTTTGAATACTTCATAATAAAAATGAGTAAGCAAAATGCAAGTAATGAGAACTTTGTCATCTATTTCCTGTGAGTTGAAAGGGTGAGATTCACTTGGCAGGGATGTGGCAGATGGGGCAAAGGGAAGCCCTTGCTCCTTGGTTATGTGTTTTCCTTGGGTTTCATTGTATTGGAGGTGTGGGTGCTGAAGAGGAACCACGCTATTCAGCCAACAAGTAACTTTACAACCAACAGGCAATAGGTGGTCTTAGACTAGATACTGGGGAGGCTGCCTCCACCTCATACCTTTTGAACTTGACTTTGACCTGATTTGGTGTGAGAGTCCTGATAGAAAGAAGAGGTAAAGTCTGTGTGAATGGAAATTGCTATACCTCGTGCTTTAAAATAGCTAGAAAAAAATTATTTTCAGCTCCAGTCTTTAATAGGTTATTGAAATGTATTTTTAATGAAATAAATTGGTGAAATAGGACAGTGTTTTGTTTAGAATATTTACTCTTCCTACAAGTGACACAATTTCAGTCCTTTTAATGGCTGAACAGTCCTCCACTGCGTATATATACCACATTTTGTTTATCTGTTCAGCTGTTGACTGTTAAGTAGGCTGATTCCATAACTAAGCTATTTTGTATTGGGCTGTAATAAATAAGGGCATACAGGTATCTCTGTATTATTTTTGTTTAATCAGAATTTTGGCTGCATAATGTTTTGTCATGAGCTTTTAAATAAATATTTGGGTGTCATTTATTTTTCTTGTATTTCATCATTTTTTATCCAAGGCACTTACTTTTTTTTGAAATAATTTTTTACATTAAGGTGAAATATACATAAAAATGTAACATCTTAAACATTTTAAGTGATATTAAATACATTTACAATCCTGTGCAACCATTGCTACCATTATTCTCCAGAACTTTTAATTTTGCAAAACTGAAACTATTACTAGTAAACAATAATTCCCCATTCTTCCTCTGCCCAGCCTTTGGAATTATCACTCTGTCTCTGTTCCTTGAAATTTGACTACTTTAGGAGGTACCTCCTGTTAGTGGGAGCATACTGCATCACTTTTTGTGACTGGCTAATTTCGCTTAACAGTATCTTCAAAGTTCATTCATGTTGTAATATGTGCCAGCATAATATTCCATCATAGGTATGTGCCACATTTTGCACACCCATTTAACCTTTTACAAACACTTGGGCTGCTTTTGAACAATGCTGGTATGAACATGGCTATAAAAATGTTTCTTCAAGATTCTGCCTTCAGTGTTGAGAGTACGTGTTCAGAAGTAAAACTGCTGGATCACATGGTAATTCTATTTTTAATTTATGAGGAACTATCATATTGTTTTTCACCGTGGCTCTATCATGGCACATCTCCATCAACAGTGAATAAAAGCTCATTTTTCCCTCCTCATCAATACTTATTTTCTGAATTTTTGAAATAGTAGCCATTCTAATGGGTATGAGATAGTATTTAATTGTTGCCTTGATTTGCATTTGTCCAATGATTAGTGATATTGAATATCTTTTCATGTGTTTATTGGCTATTCTTAAAGTTTCCTTGAAAAAATGTCTGCACATGGCATTTTTAAATCAAGTTTTCTTTTTGTTGAGTTGTAGAAGCTGTGTGTTCTGGGCATTAACCCACTAAACAGGTATATGATTTGTAAGAATTTTATCCTATTGTGTGTTACTTTACTAATAGTCTTTTGATACACAAATTTCTGATTTTCATAAAGTCCATATGTTCTATTTTTTGTTTTATTGCTTGTGCCTTTGGTATCAGACCCAAGAAGTCATTCCGAATTCAATGCAAAACATTTGAGACATTTAATTTTTTATTATAATTGATACTTCTCTGCTCATTTTTCTGTGTGCTGAATCCATGAAACATATATGTAATTACTGCTTTGGCATACTTTTTGCTTCCTTTTTTATTTTAATACCTCATTGTTATGTTATTTTACCTGATTATATTAAAACATTTTTGTTCTGAATATTTTCCCTAGATTTTTAGAATTACTGTAATTGGTACCCTCTTTCTGATTCCCTTCTTAGCTGTTTTCCAGCATCTTAATGCATGTATTTCTGTTCTGATTGCTGATTCATGGATTTGTTGAAATGCACATGAAGATTGCATCTCTGCAAACAGTTCGTTATTTTAAATATATCAGGATTGTCCCTAGATTTCCTAAATGAAAGCTGATTCCAATCAACTTACTTAAATTCATTTTGAATTACTTTAGACTCTATATTTAACACATTCAATATTTATTCAATGCATCCTCTTGAGCTTTTCAAATATATTGTTTGGGGATGTGATGAAGCATCCAAAAATAATTAACACAGTGGGCAAAGATAACAAAATAACAAAACTGGAATAGAAGATGCAGATGTACAATCATTTTCAGCATCAAAAGTAACAATCAGTTGAGAGTAAATCTGTCTGGGCTGGATTGTTGCAAACAGCGGCAGGTTTGATGTTTATGAGTTGTAGAATCTTACAAGATGGACAGAAGCCAGGATCATCACTGTGCTATATTACATGATCTGGGTACAGTTATGTTTCTATAATTGATTAGAATTGCCCATGGAGACTATTTTTTCTACAATCTAAGGATTTCACCAATGTTTCAGTTTCTCCAAAGGCCACTTGTAGGATAATGTGTTTTTAGAGGAATGCATTTTTCTAGAGAATCAGAAAATGAGATTGAGGTTTTATAAAGATGTCTGTATTATGCTCATTGCATCTGCTAACAGCAGCACTATACTGGAAGCCAGAGGCATAATTTGTTTCTCCTTATTTTTTGGTTAGAGCTAGGTTTCAGAAGTTGAATAAATAGTGTAAAAATTGCTGCTTCTGAAAAGAAAATCAGATTTTTGCTTTTAAAAGGAAACGGTTTAGATTTTATTGAATACATTGAAATTAATTTTTATGCTTACAAAAGCATGGGAGATTGTACAAATTGAGTGTTGTTTACAATATCAAAGGAAATACATAAATACTTCTAAGGACATTATGAATTTGTTTAACTTTTTTCACTATGGGTGCAACATATCTTATTCAAATATCAGTAAAATTGTGAGGTAACCTACCCTTTTGTTTTCGAAAACTGTTTTGCTTACGCATGGGCCTCTGTTTCTGCTGGTGTAGACATCAGAGATAGCTTTTGCCAACTCTGTGAAGTGGGGAAGTTTTCTCCTCAGAACCTACAGGGGTGGAATGAGGCTGTCAGATCTTTCTCCAATTTTCTGGGCTTTCTAGGTGCCCTTCACTATGGCCCCAAAATCTGTTCCCAGAAAACACCTTCGGTAAAGTTCCAGTGAAGTAATTCACATTTCACTATGTGTGCTGAAGTGCCCTGAAAGTGTAAATGGATTTGCATTTTGAGAGGTGGAAATCCTGCAGAACAAAGAAACGGAACACAAAGGAATCCCTCTCTGGGCACAAAGTTGTTGGTTTTCTTTTGTTGGTGTGGGAAGAGTGGAGATGGTGGTGTAGGTTCCTAGCCTAGCGCCCCACTGACACATAAAATCAACCCTGAGATGAATTTATTTAGTTTATCAACTTAAGACTTTCATTTACTATTTACAATTATTTTTCATTTGCTAAACATTTTCACATAAATGATTCCTTCAATGAAATTAATTAAACATTTGCCGCTAGGCACTCTGTGAGCTGCAACAGAGTTCGCTGCTCTTCATGTCGCAATGGAGTCGACTGTTTTGGGAGGAAGTCTGAACAGGTCGTATCTCCACTTTTACAGTAGGAAAAAATGGGAACAGAAGGGAGTTGATCAGGTATAAAACGGGCTGATCTAGCACTGTAGAACCTCATTAGAAAGAAACAACAAACAAAAAATTACTTTTACTTCTCTTGGTATAACAAACCCAGCTTTTCTTTTATAATCTATACCTATTCCTTCTAGATCTCTGATGAAATCAGCTTGTAGTAGGGAGTGCAGAATAAAATAAAAATAATGAGCCGAAGTAACAAGGATAAAGATGCATATGCTGGATAGACTGCTCACAATTAGGGCATTTTGTACTGTACTTAAAGGAGCTTAGTGGAAAGTTCAGTGGAAGTTATTGGCATTCTTTCTTAGAATGTCTGTTAAACTCCTTCATGCTGTATTAACTTCACCTAGTTAGCAAAGAATGCATTAATTTGTTTCCAGTTTGTCCTGGAGTTTGGTGGAGAGAGAGAGTTAGGTTGAGGCAGACAATGCTTGATAATGAAGATCTCCATCACCACCTTCTATGCTGTGAAGTTGGTTTTTTCTCATTCTAATCCAAATTTCTGTGGTAATATAAGCTCGCTTTATTTGTTAAAATATTTGTCTTATTTTTAATTGACATAGAATAATTATACATACTAATGAGAT
>RJWT010026681.1:0-15739 GCA_004365215.1 Cuniculus paca | reverse complement strand
AGTGTCTATTCTCTACCTTTCAGTTACTGATTTCCAACAAAGTGAATGTTCTGCTTGAGAGAATCTGAAGTCAAATCGTTGTGTACGTTTTGTGGGTTTTTGTGTTTAGCTCTTTTGTTTGGGGGGCTATTCATTTTGCCTTGTTTTGCTGTGTCATACTGGGGCACATGCAGCTTTGTGATGCAGAGCTTTCTGCATGCTTGGCAAGCAGTGTACCACTCAGCTACACCCTGGCTCCTTGTGCACATTCTGCAACTTGAGCTAGGCCGAGTCACCCTGCTCAGACCCCCAGAAATGGGTCTAACCCTAATCACTGAGAGCCGAATGTGCATAGCAGATCAGTGAAGCAGGTGGGCAGCTAACTTTAACCACAACATAGGTATTAAATACTGATTATTTCATTTGTGTGAGTATTTTGGTTAGGTTACCCTAGACCACCTGTGTTCTAGAAGTCCAGAATACCAAGTTTTGGCTTCAGTTCTTAAGTTAGGATGTTTAGTCAGTGCTTGTTTCTGTCCTAAGAATGACAACGGTAAACAGTAATGACTGAGATTCAAATGTCACTTACTTTACGTCTGGCAGTGTGTTCTTGGTGTTTTAGATGTTTTTGTGGCAGGATGGCTATGATGGTCAGACCAGTTTAGAGATGCACATGTAGTCTGAGCAAGAGATAATTGTGGCCTAACAACCAGGGTGTACTAGAGTTAGAGCACCTGCTGGACGTACTTGGGTGGTAAATTACAAGATGAAGAATCAGATAAGGGTTGAATATCTTCTTCAGTTTCTGACTCATCTGGACAGAAGGGGCACCATGTGTTTGCAAAGGGAACTGAAAGAAGAGCAGGTTTTGTAAGGAAGGAAAATCATTAACTTGGCCCTGAACTTGTTACAGTTTGAGTTGCTTTTGAGAGTCAAGAGATTTCACGGTGGACATTGGGGACTTAATGGAAACATAGGAGCTGAAGATACCACTGTTTTATTTTGAGACAGGGTCTCACTCTGTAATTTAGGCTGGCCTTGAACTTGCTATGTAGCCCAGGCTGACCTCCACCTCCTGCCTTGGGTTCCAGAGTGCCAGGTTTATAGGTGTGCACCACCACCCCCAGCAAAGATACAAGTTTGGACAAGCCAGGCATGGTGGTGCACACCTGTAATCCCAGCACTCAGGAGGTTGAAGCAGCAGGATCCTTGCAAGTTTGAGAGCAGCCTGGGCTACAAAGTGAGCCCAAGGCCAGCCTGAGCTGCATAGCAAGACCCTGTCTCAAAAAGACAAAAAAAAGAAGAAGAAAAAAGATATAATTTTAGAGATTTATGCTTATACATGTAAATGTCTGCAAATGAGCTAGAGAGCAAAAGCAAGGAAAATCAACATGGCATATAAATATCAAATTATTTTACTGTAGTTCATAAATATGAACAAATATCACAAGGAAAATCAGGAGTGTGTTGGATTGCTGCGACCTGCACAGCCAGTGGGGTGTGAGAGGGGATAATGAGAGATTAAGAAAAAGCCGTAGACACATACTAAAATGAAAGCTGGGTCTGGTTGGGACCTCACCTCTCTGATGGAGAGGCAGCGACAACTCAGCATGGTCTGCCTCTTTATTTATACATCATAAAAAGAGGGGAAGCACGCACAATCTATATCCAAAGTGCAAGGTCTCAGTGTTTTGCTGAGAATATAGAAAGCAGAATATTCTCAGAGCTGTCTGTGCTGTAGTTAACAGGGAGGAACACCAAGGTGGACACCTGCTGGACGGGCCTTGCTCTAGTCCCAACAACTTGTTTACTATATGGCTTGCCTCTGGAGCTCCGTGTTCTCGGGGCGGGCCTTTCTCTGGCCCCGAATGTGTGGTTGATCTCCAGTGTAGCCGCTCCCCACACTGGATTACAAAATCCATGAAAGAAGGACCTTAGTGGGTAAGATAAGGTGAGGAATAAAAGAAATTTATTGAATTTAGAGCATAGAGCCCTGAGTTGGAACCTGTGTTTCCATAGAGTAGTGGAGCAGGAATCCCAATTGGAGTAGATTGAGGTATGATTTGGAGCTGGGGAAAGGTGACGTGAGTATAGGCAACTCTTCTGAGCCATCTAGCCATGAAGGGGAGTCAGAGAGGTAGAGTGCCTTGTACTAATGGGAGAGGCTCATGCATCAAATGGGAAAACCTTGAGGACACTGGTGAAGTAACACCGGAGTATCCCTTTTTAAAGATGCATGGCGGTCCAGGGCTACAGCTGAGCAGTGCAGCATCTGCCTGGCAAGCATAAGATCCTGAGTTCGATTTCTGGTACTGAAATGAAATGAAATGAAATGAAATAAAATAAAATAAAATAAAATAAAATAAAATAAAATAAAGATACTTGGGACAAGAAGTGTTTCAGATTTCAGATTTCTTTCAGGTATTGGAAAATTTGCCCGTGCATAATGACATATTTGCAAATGCATAATGAGATGGTGGGATGAGACCCAAGTCTAAACAGACTTCACTTTTGTTTCATATACATGTAGCTGGAAGGTAATTTCATAAATATTTTTAATAATTTTATGCTCGAAACAAAGTTTCATGGTATGGAAATTTGTACTCTCTGTGTCATATCAGTGCTCGAAGAGTTTCAAAGTCTGGAGCCTTTTGGATTTGAGGCTAGAGATACACAACCTATATCACTGTCCCAGTCACTGTCACCATGTCTGCTTCATTTCTAGTACTGTTGTTTACATATTTTACTGCTTATTTGGCTTTTAGTCTACAGGGGAAAAAATATTTTCAATCTTCCATATTATTTATTGCCCCACTTTTCAAGCAATGTAGGTGGAGAAAAATCAAACTTCCCTAGATTAAGAATAGATTGCTTTTTAATGTAAAATATCCTAGTGCTTAATTAACCAGCCCTTTTACTTATCTGTGCTGCCCAACAGTATTGTTTTGCTCTCCCTGCCCCCCTCCCTCCCACCACACACACACAAGCCCCCAGATTAAGGAAATCTTCCAACCAGTGCTTGGGTTGCACAAAGGCTATTCATAGTCAAGAAGTTTGGGTGCCTGGTAACACCTGGGCGCAATTGCAGCCTCTAGACCTTGTGTATTCTCTGCTTTCTCCCTGATCTCTGAGCGAGGGCAGGGCAGGCTGAACTTTGAATTGTGTGTCTCAAGGCTGCAGCCCTGGCCAGTGTGCACTTGTGTGATGCCACCACGCTCACAGCCATTGTCTGGGGAGCTTTGTCTTTGAGGCCCATCGTTTCCAGGGAGGTGGCCATCATTGCTGCTGTCTCAAGTGTGCGGCAAGCTTAGCAGTGCTTATGATTTTGCATGTGTGCCCACCCCCATGCCTCAGAAAGCTTCAACTTTATTGAAGTGTAATTTTGCACCCTGGATTAAAAGAGGTGATCACTAAGTGTTCTTCTGATTGCCTCATTTGTTTTTAAGAGACACGCATCTATCTGAAAGCAACTTTATAGTGATATTTATTTTAATGTTGTAAAGAAAAAGTCTTTCCATTGTGAATTGTTCACAATTCAGAAGTGTCCTCCCTCATGCCATAGCAGCGTGAGGGAATGCGTGTGACGGAGTATTGACTCTTCCTTGATTGTCTCAAGTCCAACTTGTGCTCTTTAATTTTGTTTTGCTTTTCGGATTATAAAAAGAACTCTTCCTCATTGCCATAAATTTGGAAAATAATGAAAAGTACAAAGAAGAAAACTGTTCATAAATTCACTGTCCAGAAATTTAACATAGAGAATATTTGTTTTGCAGTTTTCTGTAAACATAAATACTTTTATTTATAAAATTAGGATTGTTATTTTTATATAGCTTTGTAATTTTGATATTTTTACTTAATATTATAATAAGTTCATCTGCTCTGTGTTATTACAGATCACATTCTTGCATTAAGTGTTCATCAATTAGCTGGACCATGATCTGCTGTGTTCTTGTTGCAGTATGAAGAGGAGAGAAACTTTGGTGCATCCCTATTACTCGCAGGCCTAAAACAGAAGAACTCAGTGGGTGTGAGTTCCCAGTTGTATGGCTATGCTCTTCTCGGTAAGCTAACCAATCCACATATCCATGTGTATATTGTTGTTCATAGATACATAAGTATAGTCTTCTATGTAATAATAAAATTATAAATTAATTTAAACTTACTAGTGAAATTCCAATTAAAAACTTCGTTTTTGGACATAAAAATAGACCTCACAGTTAAAACATAAGGCAGGTTTGAGGCTATTCTTAAAACCCAGAGCCTCCACCAACAAGGAGAGAAATGGGTCTGGTGGCTGTAGATAGTGTTAAGCTCATTCAACATGAGGAACAGGCAGAGAACAAACATTGTAGCTGTCTGTCAGGAGAGCCAGCCACGAGAGCCTTTGCTAGAGGTCTTCCTGTTTCTTCGGATCTGAAGCCCAACAGTGTTAAAGTTCAACTTGTATCTTGGGTTTTATTTTCAAGGGACAGAGGAGAAACTCAAAGAGCACAACTAATAGCACCTTGGGAGAAGCACAGTGTGACCACCCAGTGCAGTGGGACGATGGGTGACCTGCGGGGCCCTGACTGCTCCCAGCGTCAGGTCACGAAGTGCAGCCTCGACCCCTGGGTCATGCAGAATCTGAGCAAATAGCATGCAGTCTAAATTCCCAGAGACTCATTAATGCATGTTATTGCATTAGTCTTCTGTTCTCGCTTACGAAGTTGGGCCTCTGGGAAAGCACCTTCTCTTGGTAATTCATTGCTTCTGCTTCTGTTTGTTTTTTGAAGCCAAAGTTATAACAGCTTGACTGCTTTTGAAGTTGATCTTTGCTTACAAAATGTAATGTGGCATTCTTAGATGCTGATTCAGACATGAACTGAGAACAAAGTTTTTCAGAATTTATTAGACTGGCTGTTAAACTAACAAGAGTTGATCACTGTTTTTAAATATCATATTTTCCTTATTTACCACCTATTTTTGATATTGATTTACATGTGTTGTTCTGTTCAGATCAACATTCAAGACTGCTGTACTGCATGTATTGTTCAGGAAGTCAGTAGGTCTAGGAAACTGCGCTTTGCTGTTGTTTATGACCAGAGGCTCTGCCCTTTGTGACTGGCAGCCAACAGATCAAAAGGTCTTTGCTGTCATTGTGTCATGTGCTGCACGGCCTCACTCAACCCTGGTAGAAGCAGGGGCCCACAGTGACAGCCGTGTAGCACCAAGCACCTTAGAGGTCTAAAATTAGCCTTTGCCTGATAAGCTTTGTTTATATCCTACTGTAGCTTCCCCAAATCCTCCTTCCCAGGAAAGCTAGGTGAAGGTGGATTTGAGACCTGGCAGCTCAAGGTGACCTTGAGCATTAGTGTAGAGCAGGTGCATTCAGTCAGCCCCTGTCCCTGCAGGAGTAGAGGACCCACTGTCCAAATCCCCATCCTGAGCCCCCATTTGAATGGTTTGAGGCACCAAGGGAAACACATCTTAAGATCCAGAAGGATCGCCAGGACTCTTACAATTTAAGAACTAATAAAGCTCAAGTAGAAGAAAGAAAAATGAGATTTCTTTTTTCATAAAGATCATACACTGGTTGTTTTGGCACTTTTCAAAAAATGTCACACATTTCTTGGCAAGGAAAAGTTGTCGGATGTTGACAAAGTTTTCACTGTAGCAAAGTTGTGGAATTTCTTTCTGGGAGAAAAATTTTCTTGAAACAAAAGTACTGTTTCCATTGACTTCTGTTTTAAGGGGAGCCCTCCATAGAGCCAGATATGAGATCCTCTTGAAATTTCCCTCAGGCCAATCATTCAGGCAGCCTTACTTACAAAAGGTTCTGCCAGTCCAAATGAAAAAGAGGAAAAATAAAGTCACACAAATTTGTATTATAAAACATACATGGTGAGTTGTACTACTTTGGTATTTTACAACTTTGTTGTTTCAATATAGTACTGGAAACTGAGTTCAAGGCATTTTATTTTTTATTTTTAAAAAGCATCTCCTTTAGTTGTTAAATTGCCCATGCTGGTCTTGAGTTTGTAATCTCGCCTCAGCCTCCCATGATGCTGGGATTATAGTAGGCATGCACCACCAGACCTGCTAAACTTTACCACATTCCTCATTTCTCTAAAATATCATTAGGTTGCTAAATGAAGATGAGACTCGTGGTGCAGATTTGAAATGATCTATAAATCTGTTTCTATTATAGCCAAACTTGGTACCTTCAATCCTCAGTCTCAGATATAGTGAAAAGACATGACTGAGCATTCTTTGTTCCTTTTGGCCGTAGGAAAGGTAGAAATTCAGCATGGACTTCGGGCTGTGTACTCTGACATGCCTCTGATATGGAAACCAGGCTACCTGGACCGAGCCCTTCAAGTGATGGAGAAGGTGGCCTCCTCTCCAGGGGACGTAAAGCTGTGTAGAGAAGCGGTACGTTCCTCAGCCATCTCTATTCCTCTTGACAAGTTGAACTTTGTGTCTGTTTTCATTATCTTTCCCTTACCCGTGCTTTCTACATTTGTATAGAATGAATATTTGTATAGAATAAGTACCCAGTTGAGCAGGAATGAAAAAGCATATATTCAATGCTACTGACAAAAAAAGCACTAGAAAATAAGATTAATATTAACTCATAGACTAGGAGAAAAACAGTTTTGCTCCCCTGAAATTCAAGCTGAGTTCAGTAAAGTACTGCCTACTGCACTGTCCCCACCCACCCTAAAAAATCTCAGTGGGAACTTACGAGAGGATAAGATTTCATGTTAAATACTTTTGGCATTTCCATACTGTTATGCAGCCCTGAGAAAGTACACAGCAACTTTTTCCCTCCATAAAGGCCCTCCAGAAATGAATCCGGGGACTGTGGGTGGTGGTGCCTTCTTGCTTTCCTTCTGTTATCTGTTCTGTGGGAGTGTGTGATACTAGATCTGAATTGATGTTTCTTTCAAAGCTCTAAGGTGTTTGCTTTGCCTTATGTCACACACTGTCCTCCCAGCAGCTTCAGAGCTCATCTCCCTAGTCACTTGTGACTCTTGACACAATGAGGTCACTTGACTTAGCTCAGCCTCTAGGAAACTCAATAGATCCTACACCCTGCAGGCAACCAGTGTCCGTTCCTGACCAAGCAGCTTTTCTAGCTAGAGTGAAGGTAGGACAGTGGCTGTCTCCTTGCCTGGGAGAAAGGTCACTGTGAAGCCATTTGCTTATTTTGTCTTGACCCTAGTCTCCCAGGTTCAGCCCTTGCCGTTTGTTTTAGTCAGATGTGCAGGTTTGATGCCTGCATTGGTACCTCCTGCTAACATCTATTGAGTTGTTCCATCTTTCCCAGACGTGTATAATAAAACATGCACATTTGTCAACATACATGTCTTAAGCCTGCTGTAATCAGTGCAGGTGATTGAAGACAAAAGTTGCACATAAATTCTTTGCTAAGGAAATAGTCCTTCCAAAGTTGTATTTTGAATCTAATCTACGGAACCTTTGTTCACATGTCAAGAATGTGATACCTGCCCAGTTTAGGTGTCATGATTTGAAATGGTAAAGGCTTTGGTACTTTCTGGATTTTTGCTCTGATGCGACATGGACAGGATTAATTGATAATTAAGCAGGTGTTTATGCTGTCCTTATGGCTATTTCTGTCCCGGCTCTAATGACTTAGCCTTCCTTGGGCTAAGTGCCCGAAGTTGAAGCAGAGGGGGAGAGGGATAAGACAAAAGGACACCCTCTGTTCTTTAACTTACTTAATATGTGAGTCACAGAAATAACCTCATTAAAATGAATTTCATGATGTATTGCTGGCGTTTGCCAGCAGCATACGTGGATTAGGCTGATCTCTAATTTATAGGCACGCTGTGAGCTGAAATCTTTCTCTGAGGGTGGCCCTCACCTGTATCCAGCAGCTTTAACATGTGTTCAGCCTGGCTGTGGTCTTCCTTTCCTTTTGTCCCAACCCCCAACTAACTCCAAGGAAGACATGGAATGGGGAGACCCTGATCATTCATCAGGCATAATTCTTGGGCTCCTGTCTGGCTAATTAAAAGCAAACTTGGATGTCTCTGTGCTGATTTCATGCACATAAATAATCCTTACTGTGAGAGGATTACCCGTTTGTACTATTTATTTTGTACTGTGGTTTCCATGTCATGTGAGAGGGTGTTTCTAATGTGCAAAAAATGTAATGATTTTTATGTTTCTTACCTTTTGTGTGTGTGTGTGTGTGTGTGTGTGTGTGTGGTGCTGGGGTGCAGGGTCTCGTGCATGCTAGGCAAGTGCTCTGCCACTGAGCTACTTCCCCAGCTGTTTCCTGCAGTGTTATAACAGGAGAAAACTACTCAGTTTTTTAGGCCCCTCTTTCCCTCACTGTCAGCTTCCCAGCCTCTCTTCACAATACTGTGTGCTGTTAAGACCACGCTGTATGTAATTCCTGACTTTCAGCTCGATGTGCTGGACAGAGTGCTGAAGACACTGACTTCTCCAGCTGAGGGGGCTTCAGAGAAACCTCCTCCAAAAGGTGGAGATGACCTGACCTCAGATAATGTGGTGGAGCAGCTAGACATAGAGGAACCAGAAGAATCCAAGCTTCCCCAGTACCTGGAGTGCTTTAAGGTGAGCAGAAATTGACTCTGTCTCAGCTGTGCATAAAACATGCTCTTCTGCTTGGTGACGGATGAGCAGTCTCCTAAGCATTCATGCATCACTGTCACACACAAAGGCATTAAAAACTGACATCAAAAATTACATTTTTATTGCTTCACACAGGAAGTGGTCTTCAAAGAAACCAATGGAATTTTTATGTTTCTTTTTATACTTGAGCTAATCGTTCACGGTTTTGCTCACTGAGGCAGCATGTCATTATCTCCTCATTAAAGATAGGTGCCTGATGGACAGATTATAGCTTGCCTCCTCGTTGCTGTGACCTCGCTCCCACCGGGGGAGGAGGGGGACAGTATCTGGTCCCCATATTGCACTGAGTGCTCTGGATCAGAAACCCAGTTCCACTTCACAGAACCACATTTACTCTCAGAAGAGGAGAGGCAAGTGTCTTTTGTTGCTCATCTTTGGCAGTTTTGTGCTGGTCGCTGCAGCCCTTAGAAATGCTCTCCTGTACTAACTACATGACTGTGTAAACAGCCCTGAGCACTCAAGCTGTCCCTGGTAGCTTTCAACTCTGTATGTCCCAAAATGCCTGTGATCAGCAACCGGGGAAAGCAGGCATGTTCACTGTTTAAACCCTCGGGCTTCCCCTTGCCTTGCTTCTTGTCCATTTAGTGCAGAGAGAAAATTACTGCCTTAGTGGGATTTTTCGTACAGAACAGAAAACCTTCCCACCTTTGCCAACAGACCAGTGTGTCATTTTGTGACAGAAAGATGTAGATTTTGCTGGATTACTACATTTCAATCTATTTAGCAAGTAGATTGAACCAGCAGTGAGAAATCACTTTTCCTATTTATTTTAAGCAACTGTTTCTCCCAGTTCTCCTGTAAGCTCACTAATCAACCTTTTTCTGATTTGAAACCAAGAAAGAAAGGATAATTAATGTCCCCAAGGTACATAGACTGGGTAGTAGAATTAGGTTGAGAATTTTCATACTAATCCCTTCCTCTTTGTCTGATTTCATAGGTTTATTGAGAAAGGCTTATTATAAAAAAAAAAACAACCTACTTAGCCCCTCAGATTTTCATCTTCACATTCACATGGACTAAGGTTGCTGCACAACTCCTAAAAAGTATGACTTGGACTTCTTTCTCTTACTTCATGTATATTTAATCTCACAGGGTAGAAACCTGTGCTTGCATTAAGTTCTCAGCCTACAAGGTCTTCATTTTCCACACTTACGTGATATGAAAATCAGCAGAAGAGGCAAATGTTTACAGACTACTCACTGTGTTTGCCTCCCTTGTAGTTCCTTTACTGTCCCAAGCTCTGGATGGCAGACTCCTTGGGTCACATGATACCAACACTTGCCCATGGGTAACTGAATTGGGATTTGGACAGGTTTCATGAGTCAGTGCTGAGACCTTATCCTGAGACCCCTTGGCCACAAACCATGGCAACAGTGATATCAGAAAGAAAGCGTTTTCATTTTACATCTCCTTTTCTTCCTGTTGCTTGATTTGTATTAGTCTGAGGTATTGTTTGGGACCCACTGTGTGACTGCCTGACCACACTAGGTCTCCACGTGTGCCTTGGAGCCAATGGACCTTGCCCACCTCCCTCTCTCGTTCATGTCAGAGCAGGCTCAGCACTCACACCAGTGGGTTGGCTTGCAGACATGGGAATGTGTGGTGTAAGCAGCAGCTGGGACCGTAAGTGGCTGTTCTGATGATCTCCATCTTGAAGCACTTAAGCAGATTAGCGTTTTTAATACTTTACTTCTCCAGGAACACATCGCTGGCCAAACCAAGCTGCCACTGGGATGGAGCTGTAGGCAGGCAGGCTAGAAAGGCTGACTGCAGGGGGCACAGCAGGTGGAAGCTTCTAATAGTGCAGGCGCTCGTGGGACCTGTTTAGCATGCTATTAGTGAGAAATCCTTCAACGATTCCCAGCTGTTGAAAGGACCACTGGCAGGGGAAACGTTTACCGTGGTTATTTGAAGGCAAGGATAAGAACGGGCTTACTCCAGTTTATCAGACGTCTCTGCCATTTTGTTTGCATCCAGTGGAGTTCACTGCTTGGATTGGAATAGGTCAGTGTGGAAACATTCTTGTGTTACACCTGTGTCATCTTTGTGGTTTAAAACAACACACTGGGAGTCCCAGCGTATGGAGGTCCACTTAGCATTTGTGAGTCAGTGGAGAAATCTCATGTCTGGCATCGTAGCCAGACTTCTAAGCTGAAGGGAGCACAGCCTGGGTGAATGACCATGTGACAGTATCCCAACAAAGAGCTTTTCCTGCAAGCAGAGTGTGGGGCTGTTTTGCAAGTGACTAACTTGCTTCTCTTTTCTGCTCAACTTCTCCCCCTTTTTCTCTCCCTCTCCCTCTCCCCTTCTTTCTCTTTCTCTCTTGCCTACATATCCAACAGGTCTCTCAGTCTAAGTTGCAGGCTCTGGGCAAAGATGAGTCCGAAAGCCTTTTGACTTTGACCACCCAGCTTGTCAAGGAAGAACTTCCCACCTGCGAGCCCGAGGACCTCGCCACCTATGAGCAGAAACTGCAGGAGTGGCATTTGGAGCTGATGCAGTTGATACAGAGAGAGCAGGAGCAGAGGGAAAAAGCGAAGCAAGAGTATCAGGCCAGGAAAGCAGCCAAGGCGGCAGCCTAATGCTCCCAGGCCAGCCCTGTGCAAAGACCTCCCACGGCTGCTGCAGCGATCAGCAGGGACAGGTGGTGCCTCAACCTCTTCTCTCTGGCTTTTCTTAAAACAGGCCGCACATGGCCTGAAAGCCATGCTGTGCTACATATCAGGATGCTGTGGCTGCCCATCCAGATGCCAAGAAGGGCTGGAGAGCTAGGCAAGTGGCATGTGGCTGGGCTGAAGTCACCAGCTAAATACCTTTAAGGGGAAGTCTCGAGGCTCCCCATAGCATGCAGGGCATGGTAGTCAACTGTGAGCATGGAAAATTCCCAGCATCTATGAGAGTGGGGGGGAGTCAGTGGCTGAAGAGTCTCATCTCCAGCACATATGTTGAATGTTCTGCCGGCCCAGGCGAACTACAGTCTCCTCCAGTGGCGCCTCCCTGCAAGCTGGCCAAGGTGCTCACACATTCCCACATCTCCCTGTGATTCCGCTCCATGGGGAGCCCAAAAGAGTGACCTCAAGACCAGGACCACAGTAGGCAGCTGCAGTGACATTGTTAGGCTGAAGGGCTCTGGAGGAGAAACCTGGCCCCCCCGCCGTGAAAGCTGCTTGCTGCGGCTGTTTCATCATCGTGCATTTCCTTTTCTAGATCATCCGTGCTGCCCCCTTGAGCAGCCTTTTGTGTGGATACACACACATTCACACACACAACTGTGAACACACATATCAGTGAAAGAAAATGAGAGATGGGATGGGGCTTCAAATGCATCGCTGATGTGAATAACTGTAAAACTGCCGGGAGATAGGAAATTCCTTCCTGCAGCTTCCTTCTGTGAAAGGATCGGAGACAGTTTTTGCTTGCCATGTAATGTTGCCGTTAAGTACAGTGGTGTGCTTTTATTCAAGATTGTGTTTTTATCAAGAACCTGTGGAAATAAAGCATACACTGAAATAATCCCAGGATGTTTATCTTTGGGAGAAGGGGAGAGAGGGAGAGGGAGTCTTACCACCATTATCATTACTGTGATTCTGAACAACACATCTATAACAATCACCACTCACATTTATTGAACACTTACTGTGTGCCCACCCCACAAGCAGCCCCACGTTGTGAAGAAAGTCATGAGGTGGAGCATCTCCCCTGCTGGCTGCCTCTGCCCTGCCCTCCACCTGTACCTGCAGCCTGGGTCTGCATGAGCCTCGCGGTCTGCAGGCCTGACTCTGACTTAGACAGTGTTCTGACCAAGGTCGGTGCTGTGACTTTGGTTTATCAAGAGTTTTTTGGCCACTGACTTATTACTTGAAGTAGGAGATTCAAGATAAATCGGAAGCAACCTGTGCTCAGTGAATGAATGACTGTCATGGCCTGGAGCATCTGGTTAATCCTTTGAATCATAATTTTGCTTTCATTTTTCCTCTCTGTCTTAGTTACTTTTCTCATTGCTGAGACAAAATACCCGACACCCAAAGTTAAAGGAGAAAAGGTTTATTTATTTAGCTCCCAGTTTGTAGAGGTTTCAGTCCATAACCAGCTCTTTCCAAAGCAGGGTGGTACGGCAGAGGAGCGTCGCAGAGGAGAAAAGGTGCATAGCAAAATGGGGCAGGCAGAAGGCAGCAAGCAACAAGAGACAAGCAAAGCCCACAGCAGCCCTTTTTGTCCCTTATATCTTACCCAGGCTACCCATCCTTGGGGCACTCACACCTTCAATCGTAGCATCTCAGGTGAATCAATCCCAGCACCACATCCTAAATCTAGTCATCTCTGAAAAGACTATGACTGCGTGAGGCTTTGGGGGGACATCTAGACACAAGCCTTACTCTGAGTCCTCAACAAAAGAGGCAGGCCCCTTTGCCACTGTGCCTCTGCCCAGATGGGAGTTTACCTGACCCCACCGCTCAGACTCCTCCACACTTGTGCCCCCATGGCGTCCAGGAACTCTTAGAGCGTGTCTCTTCTAGTTTGTTGCCCTCTCCCCAAGCTCCTGGCTCCTGAGCTATGGGGTGCTCCCCCACCTTCTTTGAGGACAGTGGCCCATTGCTACAGTCATCTTCTGTCCTGTTACCTGATGTTGCCTCCCTGCTCCTTCCATGCAGCAGAGAAGCTGCTCTCAGCACCCTGACCTCTGGGGCATTGCCCTCCTGCTAGCTGGCCCACCAGAGTCAGGCCAGACCTTTAGCTTTGGAGCACCATGGAAGGTCTAGACCCAGACATGCCACCCTTCAGCTTTCTCTTGTGCCCTGAACCCTGCTGAACCATCCCTGTGACTCCCTACCTGCAAACCCTTCACCCTTACCCTATCTCTCCAGCTCTGATCTCCAGAATCCAGACCCCAGGGCCAGCTACCCCACCGATGTTCTTGGCATCTTTCGTTTCTTCTCTCTGCTTTTACCCAGGAGCATTTGCTGTCCCTGGACCTACTTGGAATGGGTTGCATTGTATTCCCTAAGAGAGGGATTTTGAAGGCCTAGTGCCTTTGAATCCAACCTCAGTTGGAAAGATCTTTTGTTGAGGTGATAAAATTGAGGACACTAAAGTCAGTGCTAATCAGGCGCAACTGGTATTCCTTACAAAGGAGACAGATGTGTGGCCACGCAGACACACAGAAGGAAGACTTGTGAAGACACACAGGGTGGGGATGACCTTGTGACTACAGGGGAGCACCCACAAGCTAAGGGCCATGAGGCTCACCAGCTAGCACCAGAAACTAAAAGCTTCTCTGCTATAGAGTTCAAATAGCACAGCCCCATTGACTGATTTCTGACTTTTAGCTTCCAGAACTGTTGTTCTTTTAAGCCACCCAATTTTTTGGTATTTGCAGAGCTGCCTTACCAGTAGCTGATACAATGTCATTTGTTTTCTTTCTGCTTGCTTCTAAGTGTTGGAATACAAATTTTTAATATTAGGCTAAATTCATCTGCAACTTAATCATTCCTTTTATCTATAAATAACTCATTTTTACCTCAGTAACTTTGCTACTCTGCATAAGCCTGAGGCCTTCACCCTCAACTGGAGTGGGCAGGTGTCCTTGCCTCCCTCTTCATCAGGAAAATTTGGGCCTCATAACACAGCCTTAATCGCCCTCTTTTTGAGCCGTGCCAATTCCTACCATTTCTCTCCATCATCCACTTCCCCCTTTCCAAGCTAAGACTCTTCATTTGGGACCTTGACTGCATACCTACCAGAGAGAAAATTGCTGCCTTAGTGGGATTCTTCGTAGAGAACAGAAAACCTTCCCACCTTTGCCCACAGACCAGTGTGTCATTTTGTGACAGAAAGATGTAGATTTTGCTAGATTACTACATTTCAATCTACTTAGCAAGTAGATTGAACCAGCAGTGAGAAATCTCTTTTCCTCTTGTATTTTAAGCAACTGTTTCTCCTAGTTCTCCTGTAAGCTCACTAATTAACCTTTTTCTGATTTATTCCAAAACCATGAAAAATTCTCTTTCCATTTGGCATCTTGTCTACCCATTTCTTCTTCCAAATCTACAGTCTGATTCAAAAAAGACCATCCCTTAATAACATCCCTAAATAACTTTTATTCTGCCATTAGTCAAGTTGCCATCTCACTCTTTCTTCCCTGTGTCACCTTGAACAGGCCTGTTCCTGGCTGGTTGTTCATTGGACCTTAAGAATTTGGCTTTTAGCTTTCCCTCTTTGCTCCATAATGTGGCCATCAACTATAATCTTTCTCCCTCTTTTAAAAGCTTTTCTTCCCAGCACCCTGTGACAATGAGACAAGAGGACCACAACTCAGAAATTTAGCAAGAACTTGTGCAAAATTTTAAAGAAGGTCCATATGAGGTTATAGCTCAGAAGTTTCTGAGTTTGACCCCCAGTACTGGGGAATTAAAAAAAAAAAAAACTGTCTTCCATTTGACCCTGCTGATGACCCCATGAGCTCAGGGTCTGTGGCACTCATGCTGTCTATGTGTTAGCACTGCTGTCATTTGCTTACAGCATTTGCTTCATGTGTACTGCATACAAGGCACAATACTAAAACCTTACCACACCATGTTATAGAGCTAATTAAGAGCAGCACTATAGATCATGCCCTCAGATAACAGGTCCTATTGGGGGAAGAGACTAGCACATCTGTACCTGTCCATGCATGGCTGAAAGGTGTCAGGCACAGGTAAGGGGGGGTGAGGTTCACGGAAGTCAGGATCCCTAAACCTACAGGATCCTGACTGCAATAATGAAACAAATCCCCTGCCTTGCCCTTGAATTCGTCTCTTAGCTGTCTCAAACTGTCCTGGCATAGAAATGGCCCTCTTGCCGGGCGTGGTGGCTCACGCCTTTAATCCCAGCACTCGGGAGGCTGAGACAGGCGGATCGTTGTGAGTTCGAGGCCAGCCTGGGCTACAAAGTGAGCTCAAGGCCAGCCTGAACGGCAAAGTGAGCCCCTCTCTCAAAAACCGGGCTGGGGATCTAGCTCACCAGCCGAAGGGCCTGCCTGGCAAGCCAAAGGTGGTGAGTTCAATCCCCGGTGCCGCAAAAAAAAAAAAAAGAAATGGCTCTCTTCATGGAGCCCTGT
>RJWT010026680.1:0-15737 GCA_004365215.1 Cuniculus paca | reverse complement strand
ATTCGCTTTCTAAACCTAGAAGCTTTCATGTGGTTCTCCTGTGTGTATCACTGGACCTGCTGGATCACCAGTCTCATCAGAACAGCAGCTCTCACTACCCCTTCAGCTGTCTCAGTGCTTCTGTCATGTGGTTCAGACCTTAACCCAGAAACCTTACACTTCCCTCCACACAAAGTGTGAAAACCCGGAAGTGGTATAGTCGATTCTCTGTGAAATCCACGTTTTTGAATGCACCTACCTGCTAAAATTTATTCGTCACCTCAAAACTAATATTTGTGCTGCTTTCATAGTCTTGGTCAGACACGTGTAGATACAGAGAAGCAGAAATTGTGCCACCCAACACATCAGCTCCAGCTCCCAGCTGAGTTTCAACAAAGTCCCGATGCTCTGCCGTCTTGCCTCAGCTCTCACACCACACAGGAGCATCTTTCTTGTGGTCTACCTAGTGCCATGGTTTGGGTAGCTTTCTGCTTTTATGTTGATAAGTTTGATAGTTAAAATGAATCCTGAGCATAGAATGGTCTTGTGCTCCTACGAGTCAGCAGGTTGTGATCGATGTGTTTTACAGGCAAACTAAAAATTGTGATAAAAAATACAGTGAATGATTAAATTAAAAAATTAAAAGACATATTGCATTGAATTATGACAGTTTAATTCATCAACTTTCTCATGTGAAAGGTAAGGCATTGACTAGGATAGAAAGGGATCCTTGAAGATCCCTAAAGGGATCCCTAAAGATCGGGAGGTTGTTTTTTAATTTAGATAACACTGAAAATCTAGGCTGGGTGTGGTGGTGCCCGCCTGTAATCCCAACATTCATCGGAAGGTTGAGACAAGAGGATCATTGCAAGTTTGAGACCAGCCTGGGCTACAAAGTGAGTTGAAGGCCAGCCTGAGCTGCATGGTGAGACCCTGTCTCAAAAAAGACAAATATCTTAAATACCAAAGTCATTTAGAGGTACCTTTATTAATCTAGTCTTCATTTGCATGTAAGTGCTGAAAACCTTACATGGAGCAGGAAAGTCAATTCCAATTCTTTTCAGGATCCAATCAAAACCACCTTTTAAAAATTGATTAACTTTATTGGTAATTATAAATATACATAATGATGACATTCATCATATGGAATTTGTACCTGTACATGATGTATCTCGTTTCCTCTTTTTTCCCTTTTCTCTCCCCTCCCTTCAACTCTTTTTCCCCTCCTTATTTACCAAAAACTTTATTTGTATTTTTTTCTTCTATTCTCTTTTTTTCTGTTCCCTTCCTTCTTTTCCCCTCCAACCCCCCGGGTTCTCCTCCCTATTTGAACATTTTCTTCAGGTTTCACAGTATCTATTATGCATTTTGGTACTTATTTACACTTTCAGTTTCCCAACAAGAGAAATCATGTGATATTTGAACATGCATGTCCAATTTATTTCACTTAAGTGTATGATATCAAGGTCCATTCATATAACTGGAAATGTCTCAAGTTTATCCTTCTTTATGGAAGAGTAGTACTCTATTGTATAAAAAACACCAACAATATCTGCATTAACCTTTCATCAGTGGATGGGCATTTGGGCTGTTTCCAAGATTTAGCTATTACAAACTGTGCTGCTATGAACATGGGTGCACATATAGTGCTATGGTATGATGCTTTTAATTCATCTGGGAAGATACCAAGAAGGGGAATAGTTGGGTCCAATGGGACCTCTTGTCCTAGCTTTTTGAGGACTCTCCATACTGATTTCTGCGGTGGTTTCTCCAGTTCACTACTATCAAGTGGAGAATTCTTCTTTCCCCACATCCCTGCCAGCATTTGTTATTGGTTGATTTGTTGATAATAGCCATTCTTTCTGGAGTATGGTGAAATTTCAGCACTGTTTTAATCTGCATCTTTTGAATGACCAATGACGTTGAACATTTTTTTTTCATGTGTGTATTTGCCATATGTACTTCTTCTGAATAGTGTGTGTTCATCTCAGATGCCCATTTTTGCACTGGAGCTTTAAATTTGGGGAGGCTGATTTTTTTAGTTCTTTATATATTCTAGATATTAGTCTTTCGTCTGAAGAACAGGTGGCAAAATATTTTAACCCACTGTTTCTTTCACTGTACAAAAACATTTTAATAAGTTGAGATCTCAGTTGTTGATACTTTGTTATTTTTCCTGTGCATTTGGGGTTTTGTTCATAAAGTCTTTGCCTACACCTATGTCTTTAACAGTTCTACCTATTCTATCTTCCAGCAGATTTAGTGTTTCTGGGGTTCTTTTTTTTGTTTTTTATTTTCTGTTTTTTTGTCTTTTTGAGACAGGGTCTCACTATGCAGTTCAGGCTGGCCTTGAACTTACTTTGTAGCCCAGGCTGATCTTGAACTCACAAAGATCCTTCTGCCTCAGCCTCCTGAGTGCTGGGATTACAGGCATGCACCACCACATCCAGCTTGCTGTTTGTTTGTTTGTTTTTTATGGAAAAAAAAGGTAAAACAAAGTTTCATAGCAAGATGATAGGAGAATAACAATAGTTAATACACTGAACATTATTTCTTTAAAGTAGTTACTCAGACTGCAATATATGGGCATAAAAAATTCTCCACTTGATATTTGCACTAATATATTTTAAGATTTAAATCTTTGATCCATTTTTATTTTAGTTTGCTTTCATTTTGATTTTAAACTGTTAAAAGGAAAAAGGAACTAGGATGGGCAAAACGGAAAAGGACAGAAAGCAAAAGGGAAAAAATGCAAGTCAGTTATACCATTAGTGTCTCTTAGTTCATTGAAAAGGAAGGTGTATGCTAATATCCATAGGAGAAATTTTTATGCCCTTACCTTGTATTCTGAGCAATTACTTTAAAGATAACAACACGAAATGTATTAACTATTGTTATTCTCCTATTAATTTGTTATGAAATGATGTTTTACCTTTTTTCCACAAAATTTAAAAAAAATAAGATACAGAAACAACTCCAAACATTCAGCCACCTTATCTTTGACAAAGGTGCCAAACACCTTCACTGAAAGACGGTTAAGTTCTTCAACAAATGATAGTGGTGAGGTGTGGTGATAATCCCAGCACACGGGAGGCTGAGGCAGGGGGATTGCTGTGAGTTCAAAGACAGTCTGGGTTACGTTTGTGAGTCCAGGACCAGTCTGAACTACATGGCAAGATCGTGCCTCAAAAAACCAAAATAAATAAACAATAAAAATAATAATAAATGGTGGTGGAAAGACTGGATTTCCATATGCCAAAGACTATAAAACTAGACCCATATCTCTTACCATGAACTAAACTCAAAACTACCTTTCACAGCCACTAGATCCATAAGGCCTGTTCCATTGGAAAAGGTATGTAACAACACCAGGAAGAAATCTTACACGTCAAAAGGATTGCAAGTCATTGCTAGTAGATATCAATAAAATCCTGAGAAAGATATAAAAATAGACTTATATTTTACCATCTTAACCATTTTAAGTGTTTAGTTCAGTGGTATTAGATATGTTTAATGACATAGGAGATAAAATTCATTTCTATGGGTGCATCGCTAGAGAGCCCACATAAATTATGTTAACACGTCCATATGGATGAAAGTTCCAACAGCTTCTTTGGCTATTAGGTAAATGCTTGGATCCATGGTTTTCCACATTTAATCGAGTGAGATGCTACAACTTCCTACCTATCATATGAAGGAAGAAATCATGACTTCTTCAGTAAGCAAAGAATGATTTTTGTACTATTAAGATTATTTATTTATTTCTGTGATATTAAGCTTTCTGAAGAACACTGGTGTATTTCCAAGAAAGTCTTACAGCAGAAATTCATGGTTTCACAAACTTCGTTTTCCACTTCAGGGCAATATTGGGGTTCCCTAGTTGAAAAGTACAGAATTTTAAAATCATATCAAAGCCTTCATTCATTCTCCTCTCCAGCTGCACCCCGATTTTTCTGTTTCCCCACTCATTACAGGATACCGCTTTTTGCTGAAGTACTCTCAACTCAACTACAAATGAGGAATTTTTCTATAAAATAGCTGGTTTGAGTAAAGTTGCTAATCAAGTTTTCATAAATTACATCACATTTTAAAAGCTCTCTAATGCAAGGAATTGTAAAAATAAGTAGACGATCCTTTTCAGAAGGAAAGGGTTTTTCCTCAATGTGAGAATTTAACCCGCTATAAGTAAGATGCCTACAGCGTTAAATTCTTCACACTTTCTGATCCCCACAAGATCCCTGCTCAGCTCTTAAGCGGTATTATTAACACCTTAAAGATGAAGAAACTTAGGCTCAATGGCTTTATCCAAGTAGCTAGGAAGCTCCAGAGAGGTGGCTCGCATCCAAATCTGTCTCAAAAGTCTTCACAGCTCACCACGTGTCTGATCCCATAAGCCTGTCTGCTTCATACTAGTATTTAAGGCCTTCCCAAAATAAATCTTGGTGGATACTTTCTTGCTTCTGTAGGTAAGACTGGCAAAAACCAGCAAACAAGATTTCCGAGAACTTCTTTCTTTCTGTCTGTCTTGTCTGCCTGTCTGATTGAACCCAGGGCCTTCGCACTGAGCTACATCCCTGGCCCCTTTAGTTTTTTTTGTTTTGAGGCAGGGTCTCATTGAGTTATTCATTTAGCCAAACAAATACGTTTTGCCTAATTTGACAGTTTATATCTTTAGAAATTCTTACATTTGCTATTTTCATAGATTTTCATACTTTTCTTGTGTAACTGTGATCCTCAAAATCTTCAATTCTCTGGCCATTTTAGCAGGAAAAAAAGGCTATGAGGCGGTAGTTTCCAACATGCTTCTGTTTTTCAGTTAAACCCTAAGCCTAGTTTAACCTAAAATGCATTGTGATGATCACATATTTCTATTGATTTTTTAAAATTTGACATTCAGTACATTTTTTTCTGTACGATAAAATATAGTTTTGCACAATCGAACATATATAAGCCTACAAATTACCCAGCAATTTCGTATATTTGTTCAGAGAATAGATTGCACTTTGAAGATAAGTATTTTATATGACCTTGTGTTTTCATGTCCTTGCTAAGAAATTTCCATCAAAGTAACACTGAATGATTATTAGTTTTTCACTAAGACAGGTCATACTGAGTACTATAGGCACAGTAAGGTCTGTTATAGTAGTTACATTCTATGATTTAGTTTTAGCTCCACTGAGAGTCCAGAAATGCTTGGAGAGTCTGAAGAACTCTCACTGTGATGGACTTACAATGAGAGTGAACAGGGTCTGATGTCTTGGTAAGTGTGCTTTGATGTTCTTTGGATGGATCTGTGGCTTCATATGGAATCCCTTGTTGCAAGCTAGTATTCTCTGTGGGTAAGCCTTATTGGTTGAGATATATGCATGTATCACTTACTCTCCTGTGGCAGTGCTGGAATATAGTAAACCTTGGTTACAGATTATCATTATTATGTGGCTGTCTCCATTTGCTCCTTGCTTTAGTGGTTGTAGTTCTTTTCTGCAGCCTATTGAATTTATGGAGAGTGTGGGTTTATTGAATGCCTGTTCCATGTGGAATACTGAACCAGTGTTACTTTGTAACAATTCCTAAGGCAATCCAATAAAAGTTCAATGAGACTGTCATAATTCAAAAATGCAATTAAGTAAGAGTTGAGCTGTTTTGTTGGGAAAATTGATTTTATAACCATCAGCTTGTGGAATAATAAGGAAATTATCACGAACAGGGAGCTGGCTTCCTGGGCTATATGTGTCTGCTCTCCAACCCCCTCAGCCTGCTAAAAGACACTGGCTCTAAGAACCAAATTTCTCTGCCTCTTAATGCTTCTAAGTACCCATTGCCAAAATGTGTAATTACAATAGATACACCAGAAAAATTTCAGACCTGTATCACACTGTGCACTGATGAGATTATGAAGACCATAAGTCTTGACAGAAGCAAATCTTGGACCCTGATTAAAGGCTCCAAATTGGAACGTGCAGGAGTCAGTTGGACCTTGGAGAATGACTACCGAGGATCCTAAAGTTACTCCGGCAGAAACCACAATTGCAGCTGCTCCCAACTGTCATGTCTTCAATGAAATAGGAAAATACAGTCCCTGGCTCTTGATAGGTAACCATTCAACTGGTTGATGCCTTTGTCTCCATATCAGGTTTTAGGGGCAGAAGCCACCTCGCTCCCTGTGGTGGGGCCTCTTAGTCTACCTTCACAGTCTTCCCTTTGCCATTTTTTATATAGCATGGAGAGACTATAATCATGAAATTTCTCCAAATATCACCCTGGTCCACAACCTTGATTACCTTCTGACGATTGAATCATATAAGCAGAAATTACCAAGTACTTTAGTTGCTGACATAAGCAGGACTCAAGCAGGACACAGAAAAGGGACTGGTGGATACAAAGAACAGTCGTTCCTGGGCAAGATAGAGACTTTTACATAGAGTAGCTGGGCATATTCATCTGGAAGCAGTGCTTATTGGTGCTAGAAGGGGCATGGGAATGTACCTTGTTAGTGTCATGCTGCTACAAAATTGCCTAAACTGCTAGCAGTAAAAGTATCTGGCCACTGGCTACTATGTATTTAAAGAGTTGGGCGCTGAAGCAGACATGTACAGCACGGCCCACATAGCGAAGGTCATGCATGCTGAAAGAGCCCAGAGCTACAGTAAAGACCAGTTTCAGATGTCTAGTACGAAGAGGGCAACAGAATTGAAAAGGGAGCCTATCTTTTTCAATATTCCTCCAGCATTGTCCACTGACAAATCTTGGTACACTGATACAACTACATCAAGGGCATGTAGAGAACTCTGAAATGGTCTGAGGTTTTCTTACTTCTTTTTACTGAACACGGTAGATTGCCTCAGTGTTGCAGATATTCTTAAAATAAGTGAGATACCAGGCACCAGATTAAAATAAGTTTATTATGCATAGCACGGCAAACAGAATGAACTCACAATGGCAATTGTCATCTTATGTGTTAGTTAGCTTTCCTGTTGCTCAACACAATACCCAGCACTCACAATTTACAGGAGGAAGGTTTTAATGTAGCCCATTAACCCTTGTCAGAGAGACTCAGTCTTAAGATACAATGGCACAAGCGAACATTCCCACCCTAAAAAGGAAGAATATGGGGTAGGAAGCATCAGACCAAAGCAAGACCAAAACCCATAATGGATAACTTTAAGTTCTGTAGCTCTGGAACTGTCTTTCAGTGCGTGTAGGGGTAAAATGTGAGTTCCACAGGGCTTGCATCTTCCCATCATTACAGCTTTTCTGGTCGTAGTCCATTTGGGCTCTCTCCTGGGTTACTCCATTTTTTTCAACAGACATCAGCAGACATTCCATGTTCCTGGGATCTCTGACTTCCTGGGGTCTCCGTTGCAACTTTGACTTCATTTCCACAGCTTCATGCATTACCCTCTCATGGACTCTTGCTTATTCTCCTAGCTCTTCCTTTGAAATCTAGATGAAGGCATCCCTGACCCCGCAGCACTTGCATTCTGTATGCCATTTAAACCAGAATCATATGGATGATTCCAAGGTGTACTGTCAGTGGAAGTAGTAACCAGGTTCCCTCAGACCATGACTACAGTGGCTTCTGAGTGTCTGGATGGCTCAGCACAGTGAAAGGAATTCCAAAAGAACAATTCTATAGGACGCCCTTCTTCAGTAGGGCCCTCATAGATTATATCTTCTAAAATGAAAGGTAGATACTTTTGCACCATTGACCTTGTAATGGATGAGATCTTGCTGATTTCTGAGATGCCCTCCAGGCATCTTTTTTCTTACTCCTATACAAAGTGCTTCATTTCTTTTTGATGGTGCTACTGTCTTTAACTGCCATACCTCCTTTGGCCCCATGTGGTTACCATGTGGGCAAAAATTTAAATTTTTCAAATTTTTCTGCTCTGCCTCTTACCCCCAATCCACTGTGTAAATCTGGCTAAAAGATTTATACAGTACCAATATCACAACCTAAATATTAGGCTTGAATTTTTTTCTGCCAGATTAATTAGTCTACTATTGTTAATATTAATCCCCATAAAAAATCACAAAACATGGAAAAATGTAGACAAATTTTCTGCCAAAATGTAACATTCATGCTTTCTAGTTCAATCAGCAATGGAGTCCTGTTCCTAACTGACATTTCCAGAGCCTTATCATACACATTCCTATCTGTATCCTAGCTTTCTGGGTTCCATTTATAGCATTTTAGAGCTTCTCTAGCCTGCCTCTCCAGACTTTCTTTTTCTTTTCTCCTCCTCCTCCTCCTCCTCCTCCTCCTTCTTCTTCCTCCTTTTTTTTAAAGACAAGGTCTTGCTATGCAGTCCAGGCTGGCCTTGAACTCACTATGTAGCTCAGGTTGTCTCAAACTTGTGGCAATCCTCCTACCTCACTCTCCCAAATGCTGGGATTACAGGCACTACTCCTGACCTCTCCAGACTTTCCTAAGCTTTTCCCACAAACTAGTTCCAAAGGCTTCTAAACCACACAGCCAGGGATAGTCACAGCAACAATCATACTTTTATGTTACCAATTTTCTGTATTAATACACTTTTGCATTTATGTGCATAATATGTGACACTTAGAACTTAAAGGAAGAAACCTGTAATTTAGCTTGTGTTTTGGAGGGATTCATTCATAGTTAGCTGACTTCAACATCATAGCAGCAGGGGGTGGTGGCAGCAAAGGTGCTCAGTTCATGGCGGCCAGGGAGCAGAGCAGGGGCATGGCACTAGAGAGGAACAAACTAGGGATCATTTATAGTACTCAAAGTCATGCCTCTGGGACCCACTCAGACACAACCAGGAGTGTGCTTTACTAATCAGCTAGGTGTTTCTTAATATAATAAAGTTGAAAAGTCAGGAATAATGGTCATGTCTTGCTCCCATTTTACAGGGGGAAAAACACAGAGAATCCTATGTGTGTTGAAGGTTTGCATCACAGCTGAAGAACAGCCTTTTAAGAATCCAAAGGTTTTTGCAAGTAAATGAACCTGACCACCCTTTCTCCCATTATGTTCATCATACTGAGAAGTAAAATTTTCCTTTCCCCAAGAAGAATCACTATCTCTATCTCCCAAAAGGTTCAGTCTCCTCAAATAGACTACCTAGATGAAGGCCTTTAGCAGCTGTTCCCAAGAACCACAGAAAAGGGAGAGAACCAGAGAGAAGGCTGTGTCCTGCCTACCAACTGGAATAGCTCAGATGTAGACACTTTCCAGTTAAGCTACGTTGAGCTGGGACAGGACCCAAGAATCATGGGTTCATATACTCTTTACGTGACTGACCACAGAATTCACGATGTTCTGGAAGCATGGGAAAGAGAAACTCTGCTTATCATGAGCGCCATTCTCCACCTGGTACCAACTTACAAGATCTCCTGGTCGCTGACACGCTTCTTGGAGAGCAAAGCATTGCTTCAGAGGAGGTCCTTCAAACAGCCTGCCTGAGGAAGGCCCCAGGAAGTTGAGTGGCAGCTTTGTTATCTTCTAGGAGGGCTTTGTGATCTACATGTCAGATATGTTTGGTTTCCAGATAGACTTGTTAAATCCTTGTCCTTGATCTTTGTTCTCGAGCCTACTGGGAATGTCATCAGAAATGAGCTTTTTCCTGTACTAGGCTTCTGGCAATAGAAAGGCATCTTTCACCATGGTATCTCCCCAAGACAAGTCAATGACTATAAATATATAGATGTGGTGATACACTGATACATAGATTCAAAGTTACATAGTTATAGATACATAGCACCAGGGATTGAATCTACAGCTTTTGCTTTGAAATACTCTCCAGGTTTTTTATTTTTTATTTTTAGACAAGGTCTACTTAAGTCACTAAGTTGCCCAGGCTAAGCCCTGATTCTCAATCCTCTTGCTTCAGCCTCCCAGAGTGCTGGATGACCACATTTGGCAATGGTCATATATTTTTACACACATCACTATAAAGTTTTAGGTGAGAAACAGGATGTTTTGATTCTGTTGAAAAGGTAACTGAAAATTGATGCCTTGGACAACTGGAAATTGATGCCCTTGGGTGAGTTGATGAAGCAGGGCTGAAGCCTGGATTTGAAGCAGATCTGTTCTACCTTCAAGGTCTGGGAAGGTCACAGCATCTTCTCTGCTTTTCCCACAGGCCATAACCTGGGAAGATTTCATTATGTAAACTCTCAGAGCCTTCATGAAACGGATAGTCAGTCAGACAATCTGTGGTAGTAAAATGAAAATGACCAGCATAAAGTTTGTGGTACCTAAGGAGGACAGAAAACACAAAGTTCAGGTGTCATTGCAGGCTGTTTCGACAGTGTCCTCTACTCCCTGTATCATCCCTGAAAATAACACTAGGATGTTTAACCCAACATCCCCAAAACACCCCTTCTTCATTCCCAAGACTCGAGCCAATGCAAGGGGAGATTCTAAGCAGACAGGGACTCAAACATCTGGATAAATGTTATCGAAAGGGCACTGGGAACTGGGCAGCCTAGTGTTATTTGCAGGAGCTGCCTTGTTGCCTACACACTAAGTCAGCTGTACCTTGAAAAGCTGGTGAGACAAGTGAACAAAGGAAACTGACAGTGCCACTGCTATGTAGGTTAATCTATAAAATTACCTCTGTGCAGCAACCTGGGGCACAGCTGCTGCTTAATGATTCATCTAACTGGCTGCCAGTACACCTGGGGGGTGACACTATTGACTGGTATGTGTCTCGTGAATTTTGGCAAGCAAGACTATTGATTTATGGGACTGTCCCATAGGATTTGGCCAGGTGGGGCTGTTGAACTTTATGTACTCCTTTACCCTGTAGGATTTTCCCAGGAAATTCTGTCAAACCCATATGCTGTTCTTGTGGACCCTCCTTGGCTAGTAAGTTGCAATTAACTTTTTGCTTCCCTGTTAATGCCTGTAAGTCAGACTTACTAAACCTAATTTCTTGCAAAAGCTATGTCCAGGTATTTTTCTGGTTTCTCAAAAAAACCTACACCACTGCTCCATCACACCTGGGCTCCAGGTGAGACTCTCTTAGGCGGTCAGCTTGATTACTTTAGCATAACCCCAAGAATTAAGAATGAGTATCCTCATTGATATCCAATAGGAATATGAAGAATCTTCCCAGGTTAAAGCTTGCTAGGATTCTTGATTTCCTACCCATACTCTGCTTCCCATGAATGAATCAACTCTATACAAACCTGTACAAGGCTATACAAGACTGTACAAGAAGGTTACCAGCAGAAACGCAGAAAAAAGGGCAAAAGAAGCTACCACTGGTCCCATCGCCTATCACAAGAGAAATGGAAGAGCTGAGGACAAAATCAGGTGAAGTTGCTTTTGAAAGCAAGCCTTCATAATAAAACCTTGTTCCTAAAATGTGTTCATGCTGTTTTTCAGAATGCAGATGTGCTCCATAGAAACTGCCCCCAAATGACCTTGAAGACCTGGCAGAACCAAAATTTTCCAGTGAGCAGAACTTGAGGAAGGAGAATAGGACCTTTAGGACATAGATTAGAAGTGTGGTAACTGTCTACATTGCTGGATGGACCAAAACGTTCCCACAATTTCTAATCAGGCCAGAATACCAAAATCAAACTTTGAGCAAGACTCCTGGTTGCAAACCTCAGCCCTTTATTTCCCCTTCCCCAGGGGAAATATGCAAATTTCATCACTACCTGCAGATAGGGCAGGTGGATTTGAGTGACCCTTTTGTCTCCTCATCTGTTGGCCTTCTGTTAAAAGCTCTTTCTTTTTGCAAAAGCTGGGTGCCATAGGTTTCTCTACATGTCAGGTAGCAATGTCTTGCTCTATTATACCTTCAGGCAAGATTTTCTAAAAAACAAAAACCCTAATGACTAAGCCTTGTTCATAAGCAGTGAGTCATTGAGTTTGCTTTTCTGTCAGGACCCTAGGCAGGAGTATAGGCCTGAAAGGTTTTCAGAGGGCAAAAGTAGACAAAAGGTTAATGAAGCACAGAACGGATGCAGCCAAAGCTCCAGAGGAACCAGGGACACGGGCTGGTGAGATCACACTCAGAATTGCTCTCAAGCATCCTCAGATTTTGTTCCCAAAGGACACCTTCTGTAAAGAATCTAAAAGCCAAGAAAAGAAACTTTAAAGTGCACCTCTATTCATTAGAAAACACAGTCTAACTGATACCTGAATTAAAATTGGAATGATAGAAACAGAGTGAGTAAAAAAAAAAAAAAAAAAAAAAAGAAATAGTTTAGTTAATGTGTTTGTCCTGTTAGGGGCAGAGGGGATGCAGTGATGCAGTGATGCAGGAAAAAACAGAGAGATAAATGAAGAGAAATATAGTAGAAGCAAAGCCAGGATAAAAAATGATCACCCAAGCTTTGGGAAACTAGAGAAGTAGAGAGCGGAGAAAGAATGAAGGAGAAAGCAAAAGAACATGAAAGTGAACCAGAAAGACTAGAGACCATGTTCACTCAAATGAAAATGTCAACATTGAGAAAGACATTGGGGAAAGGAAGAGAAAAAAGACAAAACAAACAATAAAATAAAAACCTAACCCCCCCAAAAAAAAGAGATAAAAGAAAACAAACGAACAAACAAACAAACAAACGAATAAAAAAAACAGTAAGATTCCTCTGGTGTCCCAGTCAGAGCCTAAATCTGTGCTGGGTAAACCCACCAAGTCTGCAGGAGGATTCCTGCTGGGTGCAGGGCTGATCTTGGCCTCCGGATGTGGGGACTGGGGCCAGTCTCCAGCCAGCCACTTTCTGGACGTCGCTCAGTGGCCCACTCATGTCTCCTTACGCTGTTCAGCTCTGAGTTGCTCTACCAGTTGCTCAGGCACTCTCAGCTAGACAGACAGCTTGGGGCTGCTCCCAGTCCAGCCCACCCAGCCCTCCCACAGTCTCCTCTGTTCCACTCCAATGGCAAGTCTCTCTCCTCTCTCAGGGCACCGGGAGCAGGGCAGGGCCTGCCGTGGCCCAAGGCTGCTTAGATCTTGTGTCCCTTCCCTGTCTCATGCCTCCCGAGCAGGGCAGGAGGAGTTGTGTTGTCTACTCACTACCTTCACTGCCACCACTGAGGTCTCTAACCTTGTTGCTAGAGCTTCCTGCTAGCCACTATGGCACAGGACAGAAAAGAGAAAAACCTGGTGGCCCATGAAGGAAGGAGCAGCTTCCTGGTCATTTGCCCCTGTGTGTGCAGCAAAATTTGCTGTGAGACTACAATGTCCTGTTTGGAGGAAGGCAAAAGAGGCAAGGGGCCTTATATCCTAAATTTATCCCATGTGGCTTGAGTTTGCCACACTAGTATATAGTCCATCCATTTTGGGGGGAAATAGACAGAGGTCTTGCAGGCGGCCCTGTGAGCTGCTTTGCCATTTTATAAAGTCGTATGCCTATGTTTTGTTTGATCTCCGAGTCTCTTACTTCTGATTGGTTTTGGTATCGGAGTATATGTCCCTCCCTTTCTTCCCATTACCTGCATTTTTAGTTCATTTTTTCTGGGTAACTCCAATGTGGCTCCTCCTCTCTTCAGCCATGTCTAATCTAGCTAATGTATTTACATTGGAAAGCTTAATAAGTCTACTTTTGCTTGAAATGTTTAGATGTAGGTATTGGTCATTGATTTTCTGTTCATACAACATAAAATCTAAAGGCATTAAAAATGTACATTCTCATTGTATGTGAAGTTTGGAAAAATTGAAGGAAAATGACCCCTTAGTATAGTGGCTTTCAAAATTTGTCAAAGTAATAAAACTTTTTTTTTTCTGTTAGAAATGATATGAGTAGAAAGTAACGCTGAAAGGAAACTTGTATGGTTTCTCTTATATGAGAAATCCAAAATATAAAGAAATTAAAGAGCAAAATAAAAGATAGATAATAAGAATGACAGAGATAGGTATTTTGTAAAAGGAAAGAGGGCCAAGAAATGGAAAGAATGATGCTGGAGAAAGAAGGAGGCATGCTAAGAAATAATGTGTCACGCACATGTGCCAACTACCCACAAAGAAAGTGCTCACTGTGTGTCACAAATATGTACTAAAATAAAAACAACACAAAACAAAGTGAGACACAAGGAGAGGAAAAAAGACTGAAAACAAGCAAACAAAAATCTTAAAAGTACACTGTCTTGACTTTTAAATTTCAGGGTATTAGACTTTTATAGCTGAAATTTTTCTATAGTAATCAGTTTCAAAATCCATTGAAATGATGCTTTTCATAAGGTGACCTATGGTCATCAAAAAAAATCAGTTGATTATATTTGTTCAAATTATTCATTAAAAGTTCTCATTATAATTATGTTCAAGAGAGCAGAAAAAGTTTTGAGAAGAGAATAACATTATAATTGGGTAATGTTTTGCCAAAGTTAATTACTAAAGTTTTGGCTATATCTTTGTTTTGAGCTTCCATTTTCAACAATATTGTTATACTTATTCTAATGATTTCTATTTTTAATAATAGTTCTTCTAATAATAAATTCACAAGGAGTTTTTCTTGCAATCTTACATTTACTTCATTTATGTGTGAAATTAACTTCTCTGAAATTTTTTAAGGAAATTTGTCAGATAACCTTCAGGAAAACCTTCTATTGATTTTCGAAAGCTTTTTTTAAAAATTCGGTTAATTCTTAATGCGGTAGCTTCGCTTTTCCACATTTTAAATCACGATTTCTTTTAATTGGCTTTAGTGTGTATATCCCACTTAACTTTGGTACTATCTCTACAGATTACTCCCTAATGAATTTTTTTTTCAGGAAAGTTTAAATATCATATTGTTTGTCATGAGTGAGATACTCAAAGTATAAATAAAGAGCAAAATAGAGGACAGATATTAGGAAGTAGGAAGACCTTTTCAAATGGGAAAGAGAACAAGAGAAAGGAAAAAGGGAAAAGGGATTCAAAGAATAAAAAGAATTGAAAGAACAAAACAGAAATAGAGCTTTTCCAGTGTAGAGGAGAAAAAGGTTTGGAGAAAGCGGAGATGAAGGGGACAAAAAAAGTTAAGTTGCTTTACGTTCATGTACAGATTCACCATGTTGAATGCGAGCATTGTGTACTGCAAACATATACTAATAAAAAGTAAAAGGAAATACACAGCTCTCTGGTGTCTCCTTCTGCCTTGTGAGGGGAAAAAGAGAAGTCAACAGTCTATAACCTGCAGAAGGTTCTTCCTAGGACTTGACCAAGTTGGCATCATGATCTTTACCTTCCAGTCTCCAGAAATATGAGAAATAAAAGTCTGTTATGTATTGTATTGTCTTGTCTTGTATTTGTCTTGTATTTCAAGTGTCTCCCTAAAAAACATTTGTCAAAGACTTGGTCCCCAGCTTGGCACTATTGGCAAGTGGTAGAAACGTGAAGAAGTAAGTCCTGTGGGTATATTTATAGGTCATGGATGTGTCCCATTGAAGAGGATTTTGGTTTCTTCCTCTTTTTTTTCTCACCAGACATGAGGTAAGTGGTTTTGCAATGGTACATTATTCTACCATAATTTGGTGGCTTAGGCCCAAAGCAATGAGGCTAAACTAGTCATAAATTGCTAAAATTGTGAGACAAAATAAACCTTTCCATTTAGAAGTAATTTATCTCAGGTACTTTCCATAGTGCTGCAAAGTGGATTAGCCTAGAAAATTGGAAACAGAACTGAGATTCTTGTGGTTACTATACTTGATGATGTGGAAGAGCCTTTGGAAGAGCCTTGCAGGAAAGTTTAGAGACGCTTGTCGGAACATGTAGAGAAAGCCTGGAGTGCTATAAGCAGATCTTGATGGGCAACTCTGGTGGTGCTCAGAAGACCAGAAAGTTGATAGGAATGTG